>CATIWR010159566.1:0-12471 GCA_949677035.1 Omphalea diandra | reverse complement strand
CAATTCATAAAAGAATGCTTAGTGTCTTAGTTTAGTAGGAAGCAAGTTTCGATTGCCTTATCCACTGCCAAAGCAGAATATATAATTGCGAGTTATTGTTACACCCTGGTCTTTGGATGAAACAACAATTAAAAACGTATGACAAAGTTATTGATCACATTTCCATCAAATATGACAACACTAGTGCAATAAATCTTTCAAAGAATCTCATCCAACACTCTAGGAGTAAACATATAGACATTAGGCATCATTTTCTTAGAAATCATGTCCGAAGTGGTGATGTAGTGTTGGAATTTATAAAAACTAATCATCAACTTGTGGATATCTAAATCTCTCAATGAAGAAAGGATGAACTTCATTAAGAGAGAGTTGGGAATGCTTGATGGAAGCTCCCTAAAGTGAAATTTAGATCTTATTAGAATACTTTTTAAGTGGTATATTGTTATTGAATGATAAATTGCTATGTGTAATGTATGTGTAGTAAACTCTTTTAGATGTCTTAATTCTTTATTCAATTATGCCTTTTTATGCCAATTTTTATGAATTAAGCATCAATATATTAAGTGGATCACAACTTAAAGGGTCAAATCTTATCTTTTCTTAGTCATCTTTCTACCTTATAATTCACGATCACTACTCCTTAATTCATGGTTGTGATTTATAGGTACTTGTCATATGTCTGTCACACCATCAATTCGCGATTGCTATTTTCTATCCCCACCATGAATTTATTCAAATTTCAAAAGTTTTGACCATTGACCATGTCGGTTCCCAAGGTTTTTTATCCGTTACTCAGATATTTTGTAATTACCAATCGCGACTTGCTGGTCGCGGATGTGAATTTGAGTAACTGCCATGCATTTAACTGATTTGACTGCGAACCATTTACAACCCTTCATTAAATGAACTTTTGACCACTTGTTACCATTTTTACTCCATTTCCTAGCCTATTTAAACCTTTAAAATAGTGTTTTAACTTACATTTTCTAAAACACGTCATCCCTCTTCATTTCTAGTCTCAAATTCTTCTTCAAACTCTCTTCCATCTATAATGGCCCTAAGAAAGCCTCTAAAGCAGAGAAGGGAAAAGCAATAGCTCAATAATCTAGTCCTCCTGCCCCTCACATGATGAAAGAGATCATTAAGGAAGAGAAGGACTGATACAAGTTTAACTCTTTGAAGATTATCCAACAAACAAAATTTCCTCCACATTTCTCCTTGAGTCGTTTAGGATCAAAGATGAGATTCATGCCTATCTTTCAAATTTAGGGTGGAAAGAGTTTATTTTCTATGACAAGCCCGGATATAAGGAGATAGTGTGAGAGTTTATGTGCACCATAACTTTGAGTCGGCGAGCAAAATCATGAGCAGGTTAGTATGGGTTGATATTTAAAGCTTTTGGGGAACCTTTTTGTATTACCTTTGAGCAACTTTCAAATTTTTTCAATCTTCAAGTTAGGGATGATATTTCATTCATCATCTCTGCTCTCAACATTATCTACTCAGAGTTTTGGTTTGAAATTTCTATCAAGAGTAAGCACAACCCAGAGACCTCCATGGCTAAATACATCCGAACCCTACCTATCTAGCTCCTTCATCGTATCATCACCTTCTCTATTAATGCAAGAGGTGATGGTAATGAAAAGGTCTCCCAAAATGACCTTGCCTTCCTTTTTTGCTTAACTAAGAACAAACCAATCCAAACTGACCACTATTTTATGGATCAATTGATTCATATGAGTATAAAGCCAAAAAGTCAATTTCTTCTTCTCTTACATATTACTGCCATCTACAGTTATGTCGGTGCTCTTAATAAGAAAAATGAAAAATTCCTTGCTAAGAAGTTTCTACCATCGCATAACTTTCTAGACTTGCTTTACTTCATTAATGCCAAGGCAATTCTCCTTGATTCATACACTTATACCTTTGATGCTTTTGGGGCAAAGAAGTTAGAGACTTTCTAAGCCTCTAAAAGGAAGAGGCTAGTTATTGAAGAGAGGGCTCAATCCATTCCACCTTTCCCAACCTAAACCCAAAGCCAAAATCTCTCTTGCCTCCATCAACAAGAAGCTTGACAAGATGATAAGGATGATAAAGAGAAGATTTCTCCTACTCTCCCACCTCCACAGTGATTTCATAGATCTTCAGGAGAAAGTTGGTGCTACCCCTTGCCATCTCCCAAACTTTAAGGATTGGGAGGACACATTTAAAGAAGATGATGGTGAAGAGGTTGAGGAGGGCGATGAAGCTCAAGATGGATGAGCAATGAAACAATTGACGATTCTAGAGATGATGATAGTTCTTTAATTTTCTAGTTTGTTATCAATTTTTGGAAATTATCTTTTATTTCTTTATCTTTGTAGAGATTGTGATCATATAGTTTCAAACAAATAAAAGTGTTGTTTTTATCCTTTGCAATTGATTATTTCATATAGTGTGTGATTGCTCTTATTTAGTTCTTGCTATTAGTTACTTATGTGTTCTGTGTACCTTTTCTATCTCAATTATGCTTCATACACTTAACACCAATGCATCATAATTTAATGTCTAATCTTTACCCTCTATTTGATCTTGCCAAAGGGGGAGAGATGTTAGTAGTAAAAGAATATACATAAGGGAAGTATAAGTTGAGGGGAAGCAAAGCTCAAATAGCAATAGGAGCATTCTTATAAATCTTTGATTACTTGATTGACAAGTTTTTTAAGTCATTAACCATCCCAACTTCACTCATGCAACTCTCTTTTAAGTAAAATCAATCTAAGTTGTCAAAATAAAAAAAAGGGAGATTATTGGACTAGGTTGGTCAAACCTAAGTCAAAGACCTCCTTTGATCTTGACAATAAAGATTGATAGTACTAATGTTTTATTCAAAAGTTATTTTTGTAGTTTATAAGTTAGTTTTTAATCGAAAGTTGGATGAAAGACTAAATCTCTAACTTTGAGGAAGACAACCAAATTCGCGATCAAGAACCTATAATTCGTGACTGCAACATTGCAATAAGAATGGATGAAGTTAGGCCATAAGAATTCGCAGGGGAAATCATAACTGTGATCTAGCTAAGAGGAACTTGACTATCACATAGAGGAATTTGCAGTAATGTTCACGTCTCATATCGCGACCGTAAATTTCATAGTTACAAATGTCGCGACAGTGAATTTCATAGTTATAAGCAGGGAGCCAAGTTTGCAACCACAACACACTAAGTGTCCAAAGTAACTGTTAGAATATCAAAATTTGCTAGGGTGCAGCACCTGTCATGACTACAACCAAATAAGGTATTTTCTCCCTACCAAACAAAGGAATTCGTGGTTTTAGTCGCGCCCAAGAAGGACATTAATAACGATTGCAATTTTTGGTTGAAAAGATGAACACAACGACTATATTTCTTAGAGCACCAATGGCACATTGATATGTGGACTAGCCATTAGACATAAAATGAGGTTCTCTATCGCAAGTTCAGGCTTTCTAGTGAAAATTGGAAAATCACGACCGTGAAATGCCAGTCACGATCGTGACTTTTGTTTGACAGACATTTAATGCAAAATCTGCCTAGCTTTCCTTAAATATTTAGGGATAGTTTGTGAGTAACGTCTCTTTGGTGGATGTTGGCTATAAATACTTCACCAAACAAATGTAAATAAAAGAAAATTTCATTTATTATTGGTTGGACTAGATGGATGATGCACTATTCCTTAACTTTATTAGTTAAAATAAAAGAAGAAGAAAAAGAATAAAGAAGATCTTAAGGCAACAAAACCCTCTCATTTTTAGTTATGTGGCTATAAAAAGAAAATGGAGAAAAAGATGAACAAGCTAAATAGGTAGCTAACCTCTTCTCTTAGTGATGGAAATAAAGGTAAATAAGCAAATTAAGAATGTAAACAGGCCTTAAAATGGAGCGAATCAAAAGGATTCTTCGGGTGGAGGCCCCTTTCCTTATCACATTCCTAAGGATGCAATATAAAACTCAAGGAGAAAATGGAAGGACAAAGTAAGAAAAAGGGAGTTAAACACATCAAATACTTATGTAGCTTGATCATTACTCCTTAAAATGAAGAATAGTGGGTCATAAACATTGCAACATGCAATATTCATGTTTGTAAAAGCTTTTAAGAAAGTTAAAGAACAATAATAAAATCTAAAAAGAAAATAAAAGGTGACAATGAAGAGATATTATTAGGAGTAGTGAAAGGTAGCTATATACACCAATTAGTGGTTTGTACAGACCTCTTGCACTATAAATGTCATAAAATAGAAAAGAATGATCCTTGGATGCCTTTTTTTAGTAAGTTATTCCCTTAAAGGCATTATTATTTTAAGTGTGATTCTCTAAATGCAAGGAAATAATGCAATGATAGTGAGTTCCAAAAGATTTGTTTCTATATTAAATCTTTGGTGTAAGTGTTGGGAAGTATATTTTCTATTGCAAAGATGCAATTTTAGGGTTTTGTAGGTTGATTTTTGGCAGAATATCCTTAGGGTTTTTGAGCCTCTCCCTCTCGTTTAATAGAAGAGGTATATATAGAGTTGAGGAGGGCGCATTTAAGCTCAATGGCTCGAATTGCACTCAATCCTTCACCTCCCATAGATAAGAACTTAAAATTTTATGGAAAATAGGATTTATAAGTTATTTATAAAGGGATGTCTATTCAGACTTATAGTTAGTTATACAACTAACAACTTTCTCTCCTTTAAGGTTTTCAAAGTTTGGCCTTACTTGGAAGATTGGCTTGATTTAAGGTTTCTTTTAAGCCTTTGCTCCTTTCTTATTCAATGAATCCCCTATTCTTTGGGCATAATTCAAGTAGTTTCTTATTATTAGGCTTGCATGCTTTGTGGAGGGCTTAGAAAATGACATTTGAGAAATGATCATTGAATAAGACACAACAAAGTATTAGTTGTGAATGTAAAATATTAGATAAGGGATACAAGTTCCTTAAAAACTCCTCAAGTAGGTACTAAGGTCCTTATCAACTTTCTAATATGTACCAAGGTCCCTAATTTCTTTCTAATAGGTACTAGTATTAAATACTTCCTTTCAGTAGCTTTTAAGCATATTTTAGAATTTACTATTATCTTGGCTGTGTTTTAGTAGCCCTCTAACTGGTACTAAGGTTAATCGTTACTTCAACACCCTTCTGGCAGGTATTAAAAGTGAGATTGCATTTTGATAGCCATTTTAATAAGAAATGATGGTTTAATAGCTCACTAGTAGGTACTGAAGGTGATATTGCATTTTGATAGATATTCTAATAAGAAATGGTAATCAACAGCCCTCTAGCAGATGCTGAATAAGATTTTGCATTCTAATAATCATTATGATAATCCAGTAGCGCCTTGGCAAGTATTGGAAGTTACATAGTGCATTAGTAGCCTTATTGGCGAGTATTGAAGAAAAATTTAGATTTTGGTAGTCATTCTAGCATTTTAACTAGCTTTTTTTTTTTTTGACATTTTAGCTAGGTTTACTTGGCCCACCTTCCTTTTTGGTTTTGAGGTAAAGGGGTATTCTTGCCATTTTGCTAAATTTAGTTAAGAATGGATTACCCTTCTCTTTTGGCCATCTCTTCTTTTATCTTATTTTCTTTTCTTTCCCTTTTCTTTTCCTTCCTTTTTCATTATTCCTTTTCCTTTTCTTTCTTCAATATGTTTGTATAGACAGGGGCTTGTCTATATAAACAATTAAATGAAGATATAGAGGGGCACCAAAAATATAAATTACGAAGATTATTTACATAGTCAATTGGGTTGTTTGAACAAATAACCTTAGGTACAAGTACCTCTGAGTCACATTCTCTCACTTTCACTCTTTTTCTTCAATTTCTCTCCTAAATCCTCTGGACTTAGCTTTCTAGGCTTCCTCTTTACTACTTGGAATACAATGGCTCACTATGACTCATATATGACTAACTTACATGATGCAGTTATCGACTTCCTAGAGGCAGACTGCTCTTCGTATGATAAGCTGGTATCACTAATGTTGTGTTGTGGGTTTAGATCAGCCTTACCACTTGAGCATGTGGTTCATAAGACATGCCCGAAGGATTTGGAGTTGGGCAGGGATCCGCACATGGTCTAGGACCTCTATTCCCATGCTACCTTCAGAATGGTAGGTCTTTTATCACTAATATTTATTCTTTTTATTTTTCATTTATTTTTCTTTAATTTTGGCACATTTTGAATTTTTGGCACTACCATAAATCCTAATATGCATGCAGACATTAGGTTAATTTCAAAATTAACTTAGCTCATATGACACCCACTTACGGAAGTTTGGAAATAATTTTTCAATTGTTTATTCGATTGTTGCATTATTTTGCATGCTTAATTTTGACATTTTGTGTCTTTAATTTTTTTTGATTCCAACGAATTAAAATTGTTTATACTAGCTATGGAATAGTTCAGGTTAATACATATAGGTTTTCGTAAATTTTATTTTTTTAAATTTTGTCAAATTTTTATGATTGCCTGTTTTTTCATGAATTCATTTTTGCAAATTTTGTGAGATTTTGTGATTCAATTTGTTTTGGTAAATTTTTTCTAATTTTTTATTGCTAGATATTTGCAATGCTTATGAATTTAATATTTTGCCATGTGCATTGATGTTGCTTATGCCTTGTGCTTTTATTTTTCTACATGCTTGCATAAAAATTCGAGGTTAGCATGAAAAAGTATTTTTTTTTCTAACCAATGCAAACCTTGAGGTTTTTGTTATGATATTTTCTCCAAAAACTCAACGAAGTATTATAATTTTCATATTTTCTTGTGCTCGACTTACTTCTTGTATGTATTATTGTATTTCTTGTTATTATGCTTTTTGGTTTGCTTTATTAACTATATTTGCTTTCATGTGTACCTATGTTGACTTCTTTTTTCTTTTTCAAGGTGACATTACCTTAGCAAAGGTAGTGGGTAGTTATGCTTATAAGCTATGGTTCAGGAGCTATCTCCTCAAACTATCATAAGGATTGAGGAGATTAGGCTCTTCTCATTCTTATCAATGTTGCCTGCTTAGCTTCCTAGGAGCAACAAGACTGCGGTGCAGGTGTTAACTGAACACTAGATGGATATGACTTATACATTCCATTTCCCTTATAACAATGAGCTCACATTTACTCTAGTAGACTTTACTTGCCTAACAAGAATATGATGCTCAAGTATTCCCCTCCTTAACGAAGTTGGTGTGTTCCACTTAAAGTTGTAGATTGACCATATTAGGTAGCTGCTAAGGTTCGTTCCTTGCTAGAAGGGGAAGAATACCTTTGAGCGCTTGAGCCACAAGAAAGGGGCTCCTATGATGACCAATTAGAGTCCTTCTAAGATGAACGATTAGACAATTCAGTGCTTTCTATTGTACAGTCTAACCAAAACTATATTTTCTAATCTAGGAGACATAGTGAAGATATACTTACTACTAGCCCTCAAGGACTTTATGTTGAATCAATACTTCAATTAGGTTAGTTGTAGTGGCCTCCCTCTCTTAATTCCTAAATCACTATTATTGAAGGTTATCATACCTCAATGACCATTAAAGGGTTCTCAAGGTAGGCGCCATTTAAGATTTACTTTTCTTTGTTATTTTCCCACTTATTTTTTTTACTTTGTTGATAATTTATATTTAAAAGGCCTTGGTTATTGAGATGGGGTTGCTTCAGGATGGTAACCCTTTGCCTAACATGGAGCTCTATTGTACATGCTTTAGTGCCTATTAGCCTAAGAGGTCACTAGAGATCAAACATAATCTCATAAATGGATTTACAATCGATCATGTGCGTTTTCTTGAAAAGAAAAGGTTAAATTGTTATTTTTTAGGATTTATCTGCCTATTAAGATACTCACAATGATATCTCTTCTTGTAACTCCACTTGGATTGGAGGGAGCCTATTGACATATAGAGGCCTAAGTTGGTGGAGACTAGGAACCTTTTACGTGTGTCAACTGCTGGTGGGGCCTTTTATGAAGGAGTTGTACTTAGAGGAGCATGTGTTGCTATAGAGGAAGGGTCTTGACTCTTACCTAGTGCCATAGGGTCCATCCAAAAACATGTTTAACCATAGATCTTGAGGGTGATACATTGTAGTACGGTTTAGAATGGCAACTCGAAGAGTAGCTCATTACTAATGTTGGGGGATATAGGCCATGGATGGAAGCATCCCTAATCGGTGAGATCCCTATGCTAATAATGCATATTTGATTATTCTCATAGTATGAGGTTCACATAGGGACTGTGCTAAGGCAAGGTGCTCATGGTGTGAGGGATATTTAGAGAAAGTGCCTTTTAAGCCAACACAAGGGAGGGAAGCCATAAATAGGCTCAAGCTATAGACACGTTGGGATTAGAGGCTATGGTAGTTGGGGAGTTGGACCCTTTCCCTAATAGTTTGGTGGAGACTTGCTACTATTTACTTGTTGGACTATGAGGATTAATCCTAAGTCTAGGAACTCTTTTGATCTTAACAAAGGAGATTGATCATTATTAATGGTTTATTTAAGTATTATTTTACAGCAATTAGTAGGATCTTCAAGTGAAGTTGGATGGAGCTCTTAAACTCTTAGATGATGTCTAAATCATGATCGCAATCTCAGATTCGCGACCACCATCCATAAAAAGATGTGCTAGAAATCAAACAGGCAAAATTGTGAAGCCATTTTTAGTCGCGACTCACCCAAAAGAAAGAGTCCAAAAATGACAGACTGATTCGTCGTTTATGTCACGTCATAGTCGCAACCACGATTTTCAAAAAGCCTTAAGAGGGAAATAAGTCCATAACCAGAGGTTGACAAATGTCCCAAGTGACCATTAAAAGACAAAAATCATGAAGGCAACTTGTTGGTAGCGACCACGATTCGTGAAGTAGAAGATACAATTTCTGACAGAAGAATTCGCATCCTAAGTCGGCCTGCACAAAGAAATTCACGGCCGCTACTTAGCAGAAGAAATGCAATGACTATATTTTCCTAGTGAACCAATGGCAAGTAGACATGTAGACTAGCCATTAGACACAAACGAGGTTTTCCACCACAAGTTTTGGCTCCTGTATCAAAATTTGGAATTAACGACTGTGAATAAGTAGTAGCGACCGCTACTTTAGACTGACAAACAATTAATGCAAAATCAATCTAGCATATCTTGCATATTTTATATCAGTTTTATTGTAACATCTCTTTGGTGGGTAGAGGCTATAAATGCCTCACCAAACAGATGTAAATGCAAGAGAATTAATAACTTTGTAACCAAACTCTTGCAATTTTGCTACTCAATCTTTTCTATTCTTTTAGAGATTGTTTGGTGTGATCATAAACACCATTTGTAAAGGTTGTAGTGTGAGCCTGTAAAAACACTAAGAGAGGTGGTTGTGTGAGCCTGTTAAAACACAAGTGCAAAGGTTATTGTGTGAGCTTGTTAAAAGACAAGTGTAAAGGTTGTTGTGTGAGCCTAAAAAACACAAGTGTAAAGGTTGTTGTATGAGCCTTCAAAACACAAATGTAAAAGTTGGGTGTGAGCTTGAAAACACCATTGGTGGATAGTGGAACACCCAATTGCTGAGAATTGAGGAGTGGACATAGGGTCAATTATACCAGAACCACTATAAATGTTATGTCTACTTTGTATTTATTCTCTTCCCTATCTTTTTGTTTTAATTTTTATACACCAATTCAACCCCCCCTTCTTGGTGCCTAGGGCCAACAAGTGGTATTAGAGCAAAAACACTCAAACAAACCTTTATTGGTGTGTAAAAAATCATGGCATAAGAGGGAATCCACTCACACCTTAAGCCTTACTTTGATGGTTCTGACTATACTTATTAGAAGTATAGAATGGAAATCTACCTTGACATAGATGTGGTAGACCTTTGGGATGTGGTTGTCAAAGAATGGAAGCCACCCACTAAAGTAGTGGATGGAAATGAAGAACTTATCCCAAAAAAAGAATGGGTTGAAGCTCACTATAGATCAAATGGCAAAAATAAGAAAGCAATGGCCTTTCTTATATGCTCTCTCTCTAAAGAAGAGATTGGAAGAGTGCAACATTATCAAACTGCACATGCCATTTGGAAGAATCTAGAGAACTAGCATGAAGGCACAACTCTAGTCAAATCAAGCCATTTAGAGATGTACGTCATAGAATGGGAACTCTTCATGATGAAGGATAATGAGAGCATCATAAAAATGACAAATAGGCTCTTATCCATTGTCACCGACATGAAGAACTTGGAAGAGCTCTCACCAACTATGAGGTAAACACAAAAATCCTTAAAACTCTTCCTCTAGATAAATTTGGTGCTAGAGTTTACAACATACAAGAGTCCAATTTAGAGATTGGAAAGGTTCCAACAAATGTGTTGATAGGCAAACTCTTGACTTATGAGTTGGCCATGTAAAAGGATGAACAAATGAAGAAGCTAAGAGGCCAAGAAGATAAACAAGAAAAGGAAAGAAAAACTCTGGCATTTAAATCTTCAACAAAGGAGAAGGAGGTAGAAATCACCTTAAGTGATGAAGAAAGTGACAAGAAAGAAGAGGAGCTAGCAATGCTCTTTAGGAGGATAAAGGAGTTGATCAAGAGAAGAAAAGAAAGAAAAGGCTTCAAGAAGATAGCTCATAGTACAAGAGAGAAATCCAATGATGCCACTTGCTATGAATGTGGCAAGTAAGGCCACATCAAGTATGAGTGTCCTAAATTAAAGAGGAAGAAGACATAGGACAAGGAGAAGAAGAAGAGTTTTTCAGCCACTTGGGACAATAACTCAAGTGACGAAGAGGAAGAAAGAGAAAATGCCAATGTTTGCTTCATGGCACAAGAAGACTCTACTAATGAGGTAAGTACTTATTCTCATTCTCATTATGATTTCAAATTTGATGAGATAGATGAAGAGCTTATAGAGGCTCTAACCATGAGATGTGACAAATACAAATCACAAATGAAATCTTACAAAAGAAAATCTCAAAAGCTAGAGGATGATTATAAATCCCTAAATGATATTGTAAGAGAATTGAGAGCATCTAATGATGAGCTCAAAAAATCAGTGGATAGTCTTTCTCTTACATCTTCTTCTATGGCTTCACTTAGAAAGGAGAATGACACTCTAAAAGGAGAAGTCATTGAGCTTAGAAGCTCCATCTCTAAGTTTCATAAAGGAAAAGAAGCCTTGGATACATTGATTGTATCATAAAGACCTTAACTAATTAGACATGGCCTAGGCTTCAATAGAGCCTCCTCATCATCTCATACCACATTTGTTAGATTTTCAGAACCTCAAACATCAAGCATTGAGGTAATTAGGAAGAAAAGTGCTCCTAGCACTAAGCCTTCTAAGCCTAAAGGCAAAAGGAAGACTCTCCCAAGCTCTAAAGCTAAGACTCAAAGAGCTAACCATGCCTAAATGTACAATAAAAAACATGGTCATTCTCATAAAAAAAATTTTCAACTCCTACTCATCGTACATGTTCATGCATGTATTCACATGACCAAGGTATGAGAAAGCCTCCTACTCATACTACATTTCTGCATAGGAGAAAAACTCCTAAGTTTAAACTCCAATGCCATTATTGCATGAAATTTGGACACATTAATATTCATTGAGATATTAGGAAGGCTCACCTCAAATTAGAGGACCCTTCATCTTCTAACCCCCAAGGACCCAAGTATGCTTGGGTACCTAAGAAAAGGTAACTTACTATTATTGTGTATGGGAATGTGGTAACCACCAAATCAAGCAATTGGCATGTGGATAGTGGATGTTCCAAACACATGACAGGAAATAGAAGACTATTCACAACATTGAAAGAAAAAGAAAGTGGAGATTGCACATTTGGTAATAATGCCAAGGGTAAGATAATTGTCATTAGAACCATTGGTAAAAATGGGTTCTCTTTAATTGATAATGTTTTTTTAGTTAGTGGCTTACAACATAATTTGTTAAGTTTAAGTCAATTGTGTGACAAAGGTAACAAAGTCACCTTTGATCCTAGGGAATGCCGAGTCACCACGTTACTGGATGATGAGGTTATTTTCAAGGGTGAAAGGAAAGGCAATACCTACTCAATTGACTTGGACAATTTGGCTAACCAATCTTGTAAGTGTCTTATGTCTATGAGCAATGAAGTTTAGTTATGGCATAGAAGGCTTAGACATGCAAACATGGATCTTCTTCAAAGCCTATCTAAAGGAAAGCTAGTGAAAGGACTTCTAAAGCATAATTTCTCTAAAGACAAGACATGTGGTCCATGCCAAATGGGGAAGCAATACCATGCCTCTCACAAAGCCAAAAATGTTGTAAGTTCAACTAGGCCTCTTCAACTTATCCATGTGGACTTGATAGGATCCACTAGAAGTGCTAGCCTAGGTGGAAAACACTATGCACTAGTCCTTGTAGATGACTACTCTAGGTTTACTTGGGTATCCTTTTTAGCTCATAAAAATGATTCATTTGATGCTTTTAAAAGATTTGCAAAAAAGGTTCAAAATG
>CATIWR010159535.1:0-21069 GCA_949677035.1 Omphalea diandra | reverse complement strand
GAGATTGAAGTATCGTTATGCATTTACTTACTGAGTATGCAAACTCACTCTTTTGCATGAAATTTTATTTCAGGAAGAGTAGACTAAAGACTGTGTCCAGTTATATTTCAAGGTTGTTGTCTAGCAGTCTAAAAGAGGTTGTGCCAGTATGCAGTCTATTAGTATTCCAGCTGGTTTAGTCATGTATATTTTATTGTAAATAGTGACTATATTATGAACAAGAGACATTGTGTGAAAAATAAATATGATAAATAAATGATAATTGAATTAAGGTCTTTTAACAATAATGGATAGACTTAGAGCATTTAATGACAATTTAATGGGATGTCACATTATGGGTATTCATTGCCTTTTAAGTATCTTTATATATCGTAATACTAAGGGCGATTTTCCACTAACACTTGTATCACTCTTGCACCCATGTAACATAGTGTCCCATACCAGAGTGTGATAAGTGGCTTCATAGGCATTAACCTAGGCCCTTTCCAAATAAAGTTGCTAAGGCATTAACCATTGCAT
This sequence comes from Omphalea diandra, assembly GCA_949677035.1. Lineage (NCBI taxonomy): Eukaryota > Viridiplantae > Streptophyta > Magnoliopsida > Malpighiales > Euphorbiaceae > Omphalea > Omphalea diandra. Next base: position 20,550 of record CATIWR010159535.1, on the reverse strand, counting down.
TTTCTTCTATTTGTAGATGATGGAATGTGATCTTTCAAAAATTATGCATCTACCTCTTTACATGCTTCAGGTATGGGCCTAAACGTTCCCCTTTCAACTCTCAGTCATTTGTTATCTGTGAAATGACCAACAGTGAATCCCAAACATCTCTGCTGCCTTAACCTTTATTTGATTTAGGAGTTTAAGTCTCAGCACACATGCTTCATACTCAGTCACGTTATTAGTCACCTTACAGTCAAGCTTTTTAGCTGTAGGAAAGAGTTCTCCTTTGGGCAAAATCATAATTACCTCAATACCTGCCCATTTCTTGTTCACTGCTCCATCAATGTAAACTTTCCACCCTAGAGGTTCGATTACTCCTAACTCCTCACTTGGAAATAAGAGAGGCCCATATTCTTCTTTTTCAAGTGGTTGTTGCACCAAATACTCTAAGAGTGTCCATCCTTTGATCACCTTCTTGGCTACATGATCAACCACTTTGTCAATCTTCCTGTTAGGGAGGGGACCTCGTAAAGATATATAACTGGGTCGAGCTTCAAGATCACCTCCATCGAGTTTGACTGAAAGTAATACCTTAGCTACTTTATTGTCAAACTAACGCGATATTAGTTTTTTCCACCTTATTGTACTCCCCTTTATAAGACAACAAATTCTTACTAAGGTAATATATTGCATGTTTGCTTTCTACTTCATCTTATTGAGCCCATATTGCACCTATATAACTATAGTCAAGCACTCTTTTATCTTTTCGAAGGCCTCTTCACATTACTCATTTCATTCCATCAACTGATTTTTCCTTAGCAACTTGAATTTAGATTCACATATGGGAGTCAATCTTGCTATGAATCAACTGATATTCTATAAATGACCTAAGAAACTTCATACCTCCTTCTCTATCTTAGGCGTAGGCATCTCTTGAATATCCTTTACCTCATCTGGATCCACTTTGATTCCCTTCTCACTGACTATATATCCCAATAGCTTACCATAAGTGGCCCAAACACGTACTTCTTAGGATTTAGCCTTAGATTATATTCACCAACTCTCTTTAGAAACTTTTCCAATGCTTCAAAGTGTCCTTCCCTGGTCCCCGATTTAACCATCATATCATCAACATACACTTTCACCTTTTTATGGATTAAGCCATGCAATAAGGTAGTTGTCATTCACTGATAGGTCACCCCTGCATTCTTTTGCTTAAAAAGCATCCCCTTATAGTAATACATACCTCACTCTATGATAAAAGTTTTCTTTATCTTATATATGATAGCCATGAGAATCTGGTTATATCCAAATAATCCGTCCATGGAGGAATACATGGCACAGGTTATGATGTTGTCAACTAACACATCTGTGTGTGGTAAAGGAAAATCATTCTTTGGGCATGCTTTGTTCAAATCCTTGTAGTCAACACACATCCTTACCCTTCTATCCTTTTTCGATACTGGCATGATGTTGGCTAACCATTCTAAGTGATCTACCACTTCTAAGAACTTGGCATTCAACTTCTTTGCTACTTATTCCTTGACCAACTAAACGCATTCTAATCTCATCTTTTGTAGTTTATGTTTTACTAGCCTTAGGTGTAGACAGGTTAGGATTTTGTATTATGTAATCCTCCTATCGACAACTCCTAACATGTCCTTGTACATCTGGGTAAAAAGCCTCTTGTATTTGCTAAGTAGCTATTTAAATTTCCTTCCCTCGTCTAGTGTGACATCATTAGTAATAAACAAGATCTTTCAATTTTTCTATATGCCAAGGTTAAATGCAATTGTATGCATAAAATTAATGTTAAATATGCCAATAAAATAATACATACTACACATACTACCATAAGAAAACACATCACACAAGTGAGCAAACTCATCATTCATTGTCTTAAACTTATAAAGAAATACATCATTGTCCTCAAAGTGACTAGAAACAATAACATTAGTAGTATTAATAAATTCCTCTTTGTCTGGTTGGTTGATTACAGCTTCTTTTATCTGAGCCTTCTCCTCTTCTTCATCCTTCACTCCATTAGTTAGAACCTCATGATTAATATTTTGCACAGGATATGTCTCTTTCCCATCATCTGTTTCGACAATAGCCTTGATAACCTTGTCAAAACTTTATTTCATTTGATCATCCTCTAGCTTAATCTTTAAAAATTCTAGCCACAATGTTGCTTCAACTGCTATGGTACGCTTAATTTTGGCCATATAATTCTTCTTTTCCTCACCACCTACTTCTTAATGGAGTTCACAATCATGCTTTCAATGTCTTCCAATTTTATCCCTATATAGGCAGTTTCAGTGAACTTGCGAGGCCCAGTATACTCACATTGTGAGTCGACATATGATGTATTTTGCTTTAGCAACTCGAACCCTTTCCCTACACGATATTTTCTAATGACTAAAAAGTTATACTTTAGTGCATATTGCTCTCTTTGTCCATCAGTGGTCTTATTTTATTCTACCATAGCCATATAGACTGAGGATCATATAGAACTACATGCTTACATGTCCCCTGATAATCCATTATCTCTACAATATGTTTCCCCTTCTTCTTTCTCCTTTGCTTATCGTCCTTCCCTTCTAAAGAGTCCTAATAATTTTGATAGCCCAGTTCACTAACATCCAAGTAGAAAAATGCCTTCTCAAATTCATCCATGTCATTACTCAATAACTTCTTACTTTGATAGTTCCTTGCCCTACTTTTCCAATGGCTTCACTTCTTTCAAAAAGTAATATAACAGTAGCCCACACAAATCTCTTACATATTTCTTTAACCTTTCATTATGGTACCCTAATCCTTTCCTAGTAGTTTGGGTGGGCATCTCTAGGAACTCTAATATGCTAATTGAATTCCTTTCTAACCCCTGCCCCAAAAGGAAGTTCATCCTCTTCATAGTCCCCATTATGTTCATATTAACCCATTTGTCAGTGACTCCAACAACCTAAAATCATCAAATGTGTGAAATAACCATACTAAAAGCTGATACAATTTCCCCAACCTCAGCATAGATGGTCACAATCTGTCCTTTGTAAGGGATCTTAACTTTTTGGTGAATAGTGGAAGGCACCCCATCATGAGGATGATACCATGGCCTCCTAACAAAAGTAAGAAAGTAATCAAAATATCCCAAACTATTAACTCTACTAAGGCTTCGACTACTTTTGTTTTTACCATAGTCTTGAACACGCCTACAATTAGCCTTCTAATATTATCGTAGGCCCTAAAGACACTATCTGAAACCTCTAAGTCCTTATCAAACAACCCAAACTTGTGTAATAACTTCGTTAGACAAATGTTAATCCCAAATTTGTCATCTACCATTACACACAGAGTTTGGCTTCCTTTCACTTTAGCTCGGATGAATAAAGCTAAATTGTAATCTCTTCCCTCTAGTGGCAAATCCTCATCTGAAAATGTGATTTGGCCCTTATGGGTCATTAGCACCATGGCATCTTTTAGAGTAGCTTCATTGGAAAAGACTAGACTGGATAGGGCCTCTATCATAGCCTTCTTATGCCCTCGAGAGTTAATAAGCAGTTCCCATACATTGATCCGAATTGGTACCTTCCTTGACTATTTCACAATAGGATTTTCCTCCACTTTCTCCTTTACCACAAGTTCATCTGTCTGTTTTCCACCCTTTGGTTCCTTAGGGGCTATTCTATCAGGGTAATACTTCTCACCATGAGTCACATGGTTCACTTGCTTGGCTTATTTCCCTTCATCAATCTCCTACCACAACTGAATCATTTTCCTCCTTCGCACCTCTTTTATCTCCTCATCTGAACTTTCCCATGGATTCATAGTACAAACAACTAAAGCCTCCATTGTAACCTCATTTATAGCAACTATAACAATAGCTTTGGGAATTTTAGAATCTATCATAAATGTCCTTTGACTCAGGGGAAGAACATTATGATAGTTTGGGAGAGGATTTCCTCGAATGCTAGGCCTGCTAAAGTTTAATGGAAAAATTGTCTTATTGCTGATAAGGTCCTAAATCTCATGCCTTAATTTGTAAATGTCATCAGTGTTGTGATTTTCTCTTTAATGCAAAGTATAGTAAGCATTGGTATCATATCCCCTAGTCAGCAAATTAGGAAGTGGTGTTAGTGCTAAAGGCTTGAGCACTTATCTCTTCTGCAACCTCTTAAATGCCTTAGGCAGAGGCATTCCCAAATCTGTAAACTATCTATGCACCTTTACTGCATTAGCATCGATTGCTTTATTCCCTTCTTCTTCGTGCTAAGATAGGGTGCCTCTTTTTCCCCCGTACTATCTTTTTTACTCGGATTTTAACTCTTTAATTTACAATCCTACTTCTCAAAGGTCCTCAAAGTTCCTGACCAACATTCTTCTAATTTTAATGCCAATATAAGGCAAAGCCTCTTTTATAATCATTATGACTTGCTCTTTCTCTGTAGGCCTTATTGTTGCTTTTGAAACCATCTTTTTTCATCTCCTAATGTAATTATTAAAGCTTTCACCAATCTTCTACTTTAAAGATTCTAAGTCTTTTAATGTGACTTTCAAATATGATTGCAAGTATAGTGCCTTTCAAAAGCTTATGTGAACTCTTTCCAATCATCCTGATAGTTTTTGGCTAGTTGAAGTACCATATTTTAGTAGATCTCTCTAACGATAACTCAAAGAGCTCAAACATTGTATCAGTTAGTATCCTAGATGTTTTCATGATTAACACATATTTATGAACATGATTATTTGCATTTTGGGTTCCAGTGAACTTCAATAGCTCAAGCATGTGAAAATTTGCTAGTAGTTTCTTGAGCTTGCGAGTAAGCCATTCTTCAATACATGTTCCCTTCTCTAAACCTTGAGCATCCAAAGCTTTCTATCTTTTATCTAGCTATTTAGCAAAGTCATTGAATCAAACATTCTTTTCCCAACTTTTATAGCCTTATCAAGGACAACTGTGGCGTTACACATGTCCTTAGACATTTTGTTCTTGTGATATTCCTTCATCCCAAATAAATCATCATCGATCACTATTGGTTAGGGGACTTCTATAGGTGTTTTCCCTTTGTCAACCATATTGGTGTATGTGTTGGCTTTGTTTATGATCTTATTAACCCACATGTTCACTTCTTCGGCAATCGTCTCTTCCATCTTATGGTTAAAGTTTGCCATTAGCCTCCCTAAAACTTTAGGTGGTATGTTTGATTTCATTACTAGACCAACTTTTTGACTGAAGCTTGGTGTCTTACTTTTCATAGCAAGTTGGTTGCCTTTTCTCTTTTACAAGGGTTTGGATGGAGCTATGATAGCTACAAGACAAAGGTTATCAATATAATATATAAGCAAGTAATCGATACATGTATACATAATATGCACACATCATTTTGCACAAGATCCTTCCAACCTTATTCCACCTACACACTAGGTCTAGCATTTAACGATGTATGCAGTCATCTTAAACTAAGGAGAGTTAGAAACTCGAAAGAACATTAACAAAATAACCTAACCCTAAATCAGAACATCTTTACAATAATTAGGGAAGTACAAACACAAAATATGAAAAAGTCCCTTGTATAAAGAGGGTAAGACATTTACATCGAATCTTATATAAAACTGGGAAAGGGGAATACATGTGGGGGATAGTTACATTAGGGTGAGATGGGATAACAATTGGTACTTACATTGGGGATATCAAACCATATTTTTTAGGGTTTCCAACTCATCTTTAAAGAAAATGCACAAAAATGGGGTACCCTATTTCAAGGTCATATTGGCTTTTACATGCGCCTAATTATTAAAAGAGTTATTAGCGTTGATGGCTCCCATATGCTTGAGGGGCAATTATTATAATCCTCATTCAATATGCCAAAGGTACAAGGCTCATGAGTGATGAATCCTCCTCCTAATCTCCTAAGCCCGATTGGAGCTTAAGTCTCAAGTTTGGAGAACCATCGATTTGTCTAAAGGCACCTAGTATTCATAATGAAGTGTGAAGACCACATGAATGCAATGGACTATATCAATAATAGGTATAAAATATTAAAAGTGAACTAATAATTGAATGTGAAGTCAATTTTAAGTCCATTGCAGAGCTGCCACTATGAGCGCCTTGATTTTTGCGACTGCATTTAAATGAATGGAATCTTGTTTATGACTCCTACCTTTTACGGATCATCAGGTGATCGAGAGGATAAGGGGTCATTCATTAATAATAACCCTAAAGCATGCCATATGTTTTGGATCAATAAAGGATCTTTTAGGCCTTGAGTCACTCAAAGCCCTGAAGTCAAAAGTGGTGGTCATTAGGGGACCTAGTATGGGATAATACATTGGCACCATCCCCATAAGACATGCAATCGCCAATCGACTTTGATTGGGATAAGAATCTAAAGAAGGTAAAATATGAACCAATGTTAAGTTAATTAAAAGGCCCAATTCATCTTCACCCCATCAAAGATTGGATTTTAAAATTAGGTATGACTTGGGGAAGAGGTTAGGCATCCCCAAACTGCTCAAGTATTGGGATCTTTGGTTCACTTTTAATGTTTTAACGAAGTTATTGATTAATTCAATTATTGGCCCTAGACATACATCTAAGTGTCATCCATTTAGACAAACCAAGTCATCAAAATAAGGGGAAGGGGTCATGCAAGGATGGTATAGGGTGAACATGTACCATCCATTCACACATAACATCCATAAGAGGGGATGAGGATCATGCATTAATGGCATAGGATAAATATGCATCATCCATTCACATTAAACATCCATATAAAGGGACATAACTAAGGCCAAGTCCATGGTATAATCCCAAGTACTAACACCTACGCCTAAGAAGAAGAAGAAGCAAGTTAGTAAGAAATTAACATGAAAACAAATAAACAAAAGATAACTTAAAGACGACAAAGAAATGGGGCAAAAGCCCATGGTGATCACAATACCCTATCTCCATAGTCAAGGTGCCTAGAAAGTATCTAAGTCCATAATATTCACATTCTATCATTACAAATCAAACAATACAAACTATGACATACATGAAAATCATGAATAATATACAAGATGTGGATACACATAAGGTTAAGCATTTAGAGAATATTAGCTCACCTAAGGCAAAGATTCACTTAAGTGAGATCCTCAAGCCATTGAACCCTCATTCATTATGCTCATAAAGAGTTGAAGCATCTAGGGCAAAACCTATAATGGGAGTAGTTAGAATGTCTGCATGAATCTAAGAGACTAAAGAACTAGAAAACATTATTCACACGATTATTCATGAATTCTAATATAAATGAGAATATCAAGGTCAAAGGAAACTTGAGTTCCTCTCTTGATTATTACCCCAAGGTGTCAAAAATATAACCAAAAATAGGATTTAGAAATCAAAGAAACTAGAAAACACATAACCTCTAATTAAGGCATCAAAAGACTAGAAAATAGTATTCACATGACAATTATGTATTATAGCACAAAGGTGATTGCCAAGGTCTAAGGTCCAAAGGAACTTAACCTTCTCATTTGGTTATCACCTCAAGATGTCAAAATAAAGACAAAAACTAAATGTTCAAAGGGTCATGGAAAACATATAAGCATTTTAAGTAATAAAAGCAAAAAAAAAAAAAAAAACCATTTTGAAAGCTAACCAATACTTTATTTTGAAGTGAATAGGTGTCGTAGGTCATAAAGCCTCATCTTATTCTATCATTGGAGTCACTAAACATCCCAAAAGATACCCTTAAAATAAGAAATCTAAAGATAATATGAAGAAAACTTTCTACTAGATTGCAAGAAGCCTAGGTTGTACAACCATGGATAAGGGTTATACAGCCTAGTATAAGGATCGTATAGCCTACTAACATGGCTATATAGCCCTCCTTTTCTAAGATAGAAAATAGGGGGAGAAAGGGAAAGGAAGAAGAAAGGCAAGGGGAGTCTAAGATGTTCCAATAGTGTCTTTACCCTTAGAAGCTCATGATTATTATAATATCCTCCAATATTGCTTAGGAATGTATAAACATTAAGGGAAAATGTTTGTTCTACCTTAAAGAGAATGGGATAGGGTTAAGGTTTTAGTTTTCTCTATTTATGGGTATTTGAGAGGTAATTTCTATGAAGTAATCATAAGGTTTCGAAGCCTTTTCCCTTCATTAAAATAAGGGGTGTTTGTAAATGTTGGGTAGGTATACAGTGCTAGAAATAGTTTTGGTTGCACCATGGATGCATCCAACCATATATTAGCATAGTGTTGTATTTGAATTAAGGTTTGTATATGGGTTATACAACTAAAAATAGGTTGTTCATCCCTGTGTCAAGGTTGTACAACCTTAGGGTTTAAGAGGGACCAGTTCTAAAAGTTTTTATAGACTAGGGTTTTAAGAAGGCTATACAACTTTGCATTGAGGGTTGTACAACCCTATTTGATGGGCTATACAACCTACCAAACATGGTCGATAACCCTAGATTTTGCTTAGGTTTAGTCTTTGGACTTCTTTTGAGCTTCCTAAGGTCTTTTATCCTTTACATTTTGTGATTCCTTTTACATTTTAGAGATTTAGTTTAATGATTTTCATCATTGGGCTTTATATCTAAAGGTCTAAAATCATATGCTCATATATACCATTGTGAATGAACACTTGCCTATGAAACTAAATGAATGGTGTGACTGACTTGTCAAACACTTCCAATCACTTAAAAAATGGACCAATATGTCCTATTATGACACAAGTTATTGATACAATGAATCACATGTTATATGTTGAGGAGTAAAATCAAATATCACTTGAATAACATGAATTCTCAAGAGCAATGTTTGCCTTACAAGTTCACAATAAAATCAAGTTATTTCATTTTCACTTGCATAGTCAATTCATATACTTATAATGTATCCTAATGATATTTGATTATTAGTTGTGCCATAAGAATCTTATTATTATTTTTATTCATTGAGTCGCGACTCAGTAAACATAATTATGTTTTTCAGATATTGAAGCATAAGGTTTGGGTACTTTAAAGCATAAAGTTTTGCCTATAGAGACATGAAGCATGGGTCACCGGCTGAATTCCAACTCACTCTCTCTACTTGTGTCATGCACATATACTTAGATAGGCCTTAATTTTTTGTTATTAACATTAAATGAGTTAACATATGCGCACATTAAAAGCATGTTGGATTGTGCATGAATGATAAGTTAACCTTTACGCATATGATGGGTGTTACAAATATCATTTGTAGTGATCTAAGACATACACTCAGTCCACTCGTCTTTATTATTCACAGGTCCCTACATGATGCAAATTATGTAGCCAAGAGCAAAGATCCATTAGTAATGCCTCAAGGACCAATTACAAGGGTAAAGGTAAAGAAATTCAAAGGGGTCATTCAAAGTGCAATGCAAGGATTGTGGAATAATATTTCCACTATTGAAGATTGCAAGGATTTGGGTCAAATATTATGGAATAATATTTCCACTATTAAAGATTGCAAGGATTTGGAATATTTCCACTATTGAAGATTGTAAGGATTTAGGTCAAATATTTGGATTAAATGGCTTGAGTTTCCTTATTACAATTTATGACTATTTGGGAGTTAATTCAAGTTTTCCTATTTATATTTATATTTATTTAGGAGTTAACTTTTATTTGTTTTCCTATTTTGTTTGGGATGTAACCCTAGGGGACTATATATATATTGCATCCTGCTTATCAAAGGGACAATTGATTTTTTTTCCTACAAAAGCTTTGTGCTTGTGAGATTAATTCTCAATTTTAATTATTGCAAAGAATCACTTCAAATAATCACAGCTAATTACTTTGATTCATTCACAACATACCAAGGTCTTTTGGCATAGGTTCGCCTTTGGGTTCAAGTTTTTCCTTGTTCGAACTTGATATGGCTTTTTGAGGGAGTTGTTTCTAAGAGTAAAGTTGTTGGGTCTCAAGGCAAGTCGATTGGGGTTCGCATGAGTTTGGTATCAGAGCTTTGACTATAACGTCCTCAACCTAAATCATATGCATTTTAATTATGTTATATTTGAATATATGTGTTGGATAAATAATCATTTAGACATGTGAATTGTAGAAGCACGACAATGACACTTGTACCATTGCATTTGGGACACTTGAGCATATATGTAGTGTTTGTATAGTTGCATGACAAATTGTTTTATGTTGTGTGCTTATTATAGCATAATAAATAATGGTGTTATAGAGCTTATTTTAAAGTATAAGGAGCATCTAAGAATTAGGAAATAGATGGAGATGCTTAAGGAGTGAATAAGAGGAACTAAAAGACGAAAGTGAACTTCCAACCAATAGGAATGCAACATCATAATTTTATCTTGTTACAATAGGCTTACAAGTGGAATTTTTGACCCTTTAGAATTAGAATTAAAGGGTTAGACGTGAGTTATAGCAAAAGAGAGAGAGAGCTAAGGAAGAAAGAAAGGAAGAAGAAGAAGAAGAAGAAGGAGAGGAAGAAGCCGAAGAAGAAGGAGAGGAAGAAGCGTGGGTTGCCTAGGAAAGAGTCCTAAGGTTTTCTAATTCTAGGACAATAGGTAAGTCAATTTATCTTCTTCTCAATTGAAATTAACCTCTCATGACATGTTAATCATTCATGGTTAGTGAGAATTATGGAGTAAATGAGTTAGAGCTCTTGGATGGAAGTTGAAATTCAAGAGAACAAGAGTTGTTTGTGTTGGATTTTACTATTAGAGAATGATTTGTTACCCATGATTTCATAACTCTAGAAGAGGAATTAGGGAAACTTTAAAATATGAAAGTTGTAGCTTTATATCCCATATAAATTCATATGAATAGTTTTGCTTGATTTAGTGTGTGTGAGGATTTATAGCTCCTTCATTAGGGCTGGCTAACCAACCGAGATGACCTTAGTCTTTTTGTTTTCTTATATTTTGGTGGCCTTATGTTCTGATTTTGACAAAGTGAAAAACATAAAATTTGTATCTTTATATCCCCTCTAAATACCTACAAATCAGTTTTGATTGATTTGCTGTGTGGAAAGAGATATGGCTCATTGATTGGGACTGACCTTGTACCCAAATGAAACCTCACCTTTCTTTTAATTCTATTTTCCAAGAATTTGATGGCCACAGATTCAAAATTTGATGATGGTCCAAATTTGAAAGTTATATATTTATTTCTGATATACATGCATGTGAAATAATTTTGCTAAATCCAGCATGGTTTCTGAGATATTATCCCTTCATCATGACTGTTTGTCAACATGTTGTAAACCTGCTCACCCTGAGATTTGGTCTTTTGTTTTGGTGACTTTATAGGCTGAATTAGAAAATGAGTAAAACATGAAAAATGTTTCTTTATATGTTTTGTAATTGATGGAAGATTATTATTACAACTGGTTTTGTACAATTTGAGATACACCTAAGAATATAAGACCTACTCAGACTGAGATGACATTATAATAAGGGCAAAATTTAAAAATTCACCAAATTTTCTGTGTCTGATATTGGCTTGAAATGTGAATATGTTGTATCATTATGTGTCTAATTTGTTTGACAAAATGAATCAAGTAATTTGAATGAGTATATCTAGATTTATTGCTATGAGAGTATACCAAACTCAGACCGCCATATAAGGAAAATATGCATAAACACTAGGTCCATATGCATGAATCATGCCATAGTTGCATAACAAGATGAAAATCTTACTTTATCATCATGAATTAATTTGGTGTATTAAAATAGGCCCTTGAGGCATTGACGATAATAGTGGGAATAAACTGGGACCGTCCACAGCTTAATAAGCTTGAAGGATGAGGTAAGTAAATAGCTAATGGTACTATACATGTGATTGGTTAAATGCCATGAACATATACTCAATGGAATGAAATGTTGTTTAATGTGGTGATATTGTGGATTCCATGATGAAAAGATTGTTATACTCTTGATTTATTTATTTTCATGAAACATTGATAAATTATGACTTAGGAATGAGAGTATGTGGTGATATGTGCTGCCAAAGTTATGGGTGTTGTTATTAAGCATTATATTACTGAAATTTTAGTGGATTTATAGTTGATTTGTTGAAAGAATAATGCTTGATGTTGATGGCAAGATATAGTTGAGTTTGTATCAAGATGTTTAACCTACCAATAACAAGGTAGAATATCATGCGCTAGTAAGAAAGTTGCATCCTTTACCTATTCCTACATGGAAATGGAAAAAAATTTCAATAGATGTTATTGTCAATTTGCCTCAAACACAAAAAAAGGCATAATGCTATTTGGGATATTGTGGATAGACTCACAAAATCTGCACACTTTTTGCCTATACTACAAACATATTCACTTTGTAGACTAGCTAAAACATATGTTTCTAAGATTGTGAGATTACATGGCATTCATATTTCTATTATATCAAATAGAGATCCTTGATTTGGTTCTCATTTTTAAAACAACTTATAAACAACCTTGGGTACTTTTCACCCATTGACTAATGACCAATCAAATAGGACTATTCATACATTAGAGGATATGATATGAGCATATGTGTTAAAATTCAAAGGTAACCGAGATGATTATTTACCTTTAAAGGAATTTGCATATAATAATAACTATCATTCCAGTATTGGTATGGCACTATATGAAGCTTTATATGGCTAGAAATGATAAGTCCAATTCGTTGGGATGTTAGAGGGATGAGACAGTTATAGGGTCTCAAGATGGTACAGGATAAAATGACCAAAATCTAAGTAGTCAAAAGATGTTTGCGCAATGCTCAGGAATGGCAAAAAGGGCATGTTGGTAGACATAGATGAGAAATGGAATATCAGGTTGGAGATAAAGTATTCTTGAAGGTTTCACCAAGGAATGACATTATTAGGTTCTACAAACAGGGAAAGTTGAGTCCAATATACATTGGGCCATATGAGATCATAAAGAGAATTTGGCCTTTGGCATATCAATTAGGATTACCAGCAAAATTATCTCAAATAGATGATGTCTCCATGCTTTTATGCTCCATAGGTATCATTTGGATCCTAACCATATGTTATCAGAGCTAGAGAAAGGATAGTATGATGATATGACTTATCATAAAAAGCCAGTTGAAATCTTTTATTACCAACTAAAATAGTTGAGGAATCAAATGATACTAATGGTTAAAGTGAAATGGAGCCATCACGCTCCTAAAGAGGCTATTTAAGAAGTAGAGGAACATATGCAATGACAATATCCATATCTATTCTTGAGTTCTAATAAGTAAATTTTGAGGATGAAATTTCCATAAGAAGAGGGCGAATTGTAACATCCTCAACCTAATTCATTTGCATTTTAATTGTATTATATTTGCATATATGCATCACATGACATCATTGCATTTGAGGCATTTTAATATGAATATGGTGTTTGCATAGTTGCATAACATATTGTCACATATGGCATGCATATTGCTATAACTTAAGGAGGCGTATCTTGAAACTTATTAAATGTATAAGGATTTAATGGAAATTAATGCAAAGATATAGGTGATGAAGGAATGAAGAACAGAGATTAAAGGAGAAAATTTTAACTTTCAACCAATAGGAACAAGCAACCACTCTTTTATCTTATTAAAACAAGAATACAAATTGAAATTCTCTACCTTTAGGGGCTTGTAAGAGAGGAAAAAAGGGGGGAAATATAATAGAAGAAGGATAGAAAATAAAGAAAGAAATAAAAAAGGAAAGAAATAAGAGAAGGAAGAAGAAGAAGGAGGAGGAAGAGGATGAGGAGGAAGAGGATGAGGAGAAAAAGGGAAAAGAAGAACGTAACTAGGAACAAATCTTAAGGTTTTCTAGCATTGGTGAAAGGTATGTGATTTCATATTTGTTTTCCCATGACATTTCTCCTCCATGGCATATTAATCTTGAGTAATTAGTGGGAGTTATAGTGTAATTGAAGTTAGGATTCATATGTGAGAAGTTGTTAAGAGTGAATATGAACTTAATTAATTTAATTATGTTTGAAGGGCAGATTATTGCACACATAATTTCATAACCCTAGAAAATAAATTAGGCAAAGTGAAAAACATAAAAGTTGTAGGGTTATGTATCATCTAAATGGTTATTAAATAGTTTTGCCAAATAAGTTACGTGTGAAGAGATATTGCCCTTTGATTGAGATTGATTCATGTTGAAACTTGTTTAGCTATTGGTTCTGTTCTCTAAGAATTTCATGGGCCTAGAATGGGAATTAGATGAAGTGCAAAACATAAAAATGACTGTGAAACATTTTTGCTTAATATTTTATCTGTTAAAAGATTTGGTTCTTTTATTAAGATTGGTCCTTAACCTATTCATGCCAACAAAGTTTGAGTTTGACCACTTCTTTTGGGGATCTTCAAAACTAAATTAGAGAACGTGTGAAGGATGAGAAATGCTCATTTATATGTTAACCAATTATCTCTAAAATAATTTTTCAATTTGACTTCTACATTTTGAGATTTGACTAAGTTTATGGATTGTTTAGCATATAATTACAACTAAAACAGGGACAATTTATAAAATTCACCATAAATTGTGTATGCATATTTTGCGATAAATTTTGGATATGTTGTACCCATATATGTATAGTTTAAGTAAAAAAAAAAAAAGAATAAGATTATTTAGATTTGTTGGGCAAAAGTAATTATAGAAATAGCCTATAAAGGTCATGATATTATACTAGAGCACACATGCATAAAAGATAAAAATGTTACTTTATCACTATGGATTGATTAAATGTAGTAAAATATATCCTTAATGTGCCAAAGATAATATTGGGAATAAGTCAAGACCATCCAGGGGTTAATAATTTAGAGATAAAGGTAAGTAAACAACTAAGGTACTTAAACATGTGATTAGTTATATGTTATGAACTTATACTCAATGGATTAAAATGTTGTTTAATGAGATGATATTGATGAATACATTGAAGAAAGGATTGTTATATTTTGGAATTACTTGTTTTTATGAGATATTGATACATTGTGATTGGAGAATGGAAATGTGTTATGATAAGATTTACGAAGGTTGATGAGGCTCGCTATTAGTCATTATATTGCCATAATTTTGTTGGATTTATAAATGATTTGTTGAAGGATTATTATTTGGTATTATTAAGCAAGCAACAATATTTAATAACCTATGTGGCAATGATATCATATAGACTGTGTGGCAACAATATATGATAGCTTATATGGCAACAACATCTAATAGCCTATGTGGTAACAATATATGATAACTATGTGGCAAAAACATCTAATGACTTATGTGACAATGATATCTATAGCCTATGTGGCAATGATTTTTATACCCTATGTGGTAATAATAAATGATAACTTGTGTCACAACAACATTTGATAGCCTATATGGCAATGATATCTTATATCATGTATGGTAATAATATATGATAGCTTATATGGTAACAACATTTGATGGCTTTAAGGTATTAAAGATTAGAAATTCTTTTATTATGTACAAGGATAAGATGATGAGTTATTTATATTTAAATGCTTATTGTGTTATTTGTTATTTATGTATCATTAATTGTTTATTTACTAAGTATGCAAGCTCATTTCTTTGCATTTAATTTTCTTTTAGGAAGAGTATACTAAAGATTGTATCCAGTTTGCATTTTAAAGTTGTTATCTAGCAATTTGATAGAGGTTGGGCCAATATGTAGTCTATTAGTATTTTCATTTGTTTAGTCATGCTTGTTTTGTTGTAAATAGTTACTAAGTTATGATATAAGATGCATAGTATTCAAAATAATTGAATATAGATTTTTTTAATGATAATAGGATGACATGAGAGAATTTTAATAATGTCATGTCATTTTTATACTTCATACTCTATGGATGAGTTAATAAATATGCTTCAAAATGATTTTTAAAGATGGATAAGCCACCTAATAAACTGAGAAAAGTTAAATAAAAAAGAATTTGAAAGGGGATGTCACAACACCAAAGAACCGAGGTAGTTCCTAAGGCTTTGACACTTCATTTTTCATATCTCATTGCATACTTGGAGGACAAAATTAAACTTGTGAGCCTCTGAGGGCAAGGAAACACACAAAAGCATCCAGAGAATCCCCCTTCCCCATTAAACTTGTGAGCCTCTAAGGGTAAGGAAACACACAAAAGCATCTAGAGAATCCCCCTTCCCCTTTTTCTCTTTGTCTTTCTTTTCATTTTAATTGTTTTTCAAAAAAACCCAATCTAGGATGGATGTACATACTTGATGCAGTTTGTACAGTCTACATAGAGGGTATACATACCTCAAAATGGTTTATACAACCCCGTGTGACTGAAGAGACATTGAGAAATTTTCTTCCTTGTCTTTCAAATTTCTTTATTTTCAAACCATTTTCTAAGATTCTTGGGACTTTTATTAATAGAATGAGGAGAGGTTTTTACAATCAAGGATCCCCATTCATTTAAATATTAGAGCATTGGTTAACTTTGAAGTAGTTTTTTTCTTATTTATTATGCTTTAATGCTTAGTGTTTATTCATTTTGTGCCTAATGAAATGTTTGAGCTACTTTTTAGTTACATTATGGTTAGGATCAAGTGAAGAATCTACATCCCTAGAACCTCGAGAGCCTTTTTTATGATCATGTTTACTCTTATGAACTCTTTAAGTCATGTTAAGCATGTGTTATGGCCTTGTGGCTCATCTTTTATTAATTAGCATCCTAATCTTCTTAATGGTTAGTGTTGCTTATGGGTGCAAATCTCTTTAAGAGCATTGAGGGAGAGGTTCAGTGACCCTAGGATCCTTTTTTCCATGATTTTGCTTACCTCACTAAATCTTCTAATGTGTTATTTACATGTAATATTTATGATTCTTTGTGTTTTCTAATTCATGCATTTGTGTTTTTTTATGTCATGACAATATTGTGTTCTTCATGTGATGTTGGAATGTTTGTGATTATGAACTTAGAAACATGCATAGGTACCTTAACTTAAAGATATGGTAAGGTGTTACACATGAACTTTGTTTATTTGTTTTATTTTCTTTCGTTTGCTTTCATGGTTGGTTATTAACTTATATGTCTTCTTGGGTGTAGGTGCTTATCTTTCTTACACCATGAATGATGGTCGTGATGGCCATTATTTCCTTCGATAATGATTATACATGACAGGAATGATGATACACATCCTTTCTCCTTTTGCCATGTTGCATGATGTCCACTTCCTTTTATATGCCTAATATGGATTATGATGTGCACCTTCCTCCCTATGCCATGTTGCATGACCCCCACTCCCTTTTTTGTTGTGTGATATAGAATGTGACATGCATGTTCCTCCTTATGCCATATTGCATGACCCCCATTGGATTGTGTTAAGAGTATGCTTAGGTGCATTAATTGCACTAATTAATAACTTGGTTAAAAATTATAAGAGTCAACATGACTATTTGTTGACATATTGTCCCTTCATCATGGTTGTTGAGATATTGTCCCTTCATCATGACTGTTTGTCAACATGTTACAAACCTGCTCACCCTAAGATTTGGTCTTTTGTTTTGGTGACTCTATAGACTAAATTAGATAATGAGTAAAACATAAAAAATGTTCCTTTATATGTTTTGTAACGAATGGTAGATTATTATTACAACTGGTTTTTTACAATTTGAGATATACCCAATAATGTAAGACCTACTCAGATTGAAATGACATTGCAACAGGGCAAAATTCAAAAATTCACCACATTTATGTATGTCTGATATTGGCTTAAAATTTGAATATGTTGTATCATCATGTGTCTAGTTTGTTTAAAAAAATCAACTAATTTGGATGAGTATATCTGGAGTTATTACTGTGAGAGTATAGCAAGCCCAGGCTACCATATAAGGAAAATATGCATAAAGACTAGGTCCACTTGCATGAATCATGCCATAGTTGCATAACAAGATGAAAATTTTACTTTATCATCATGGATTGATTTCGTGTATTGAAATAGGTCCTCGAGGCATTGACAATAATAGTAAGAATAAGCCAAGACCATCCACGGCTTAATAAGATTGAAGGAGGAGGTAAGTAAATAGCTAATAGCACTATACGTGTGATTGGTTAAATGCCATGAACATATACTCAATGGAATGAAATGTTGTTTAATGTGATGATATTGAGGATTACATTGATGAAAAGATTGTTATACTTTTGATTTGTTTATTTTCATGAAACCTTGATAAATTATGACTTGGAAATGAGAGTATGTGGTGATATGAGCTGCCAAAGTTATGGGTGTTGTTATTAGGCATTATATTGCTAAAATTTTGGTAGATTTATAGTTGATTTGTTGAAAGAATAATACTTGATGTTGTTGGCAAGTAACATTATTCATAGCTTGTGTGGCAATAACATTTGATAGACTATGTGGCAATGATATCTATAGCCTGTATGGCAATAAAATATAATAGTTTGTGTGGCAATAACATTCGAAAGCCTGTGTGGCAATGATATTTATAGCTTATGTGGCAATAAATACAATATATAATAGTTTGTGTGGCAATAACATTCGATAGCCTGTGTGTCAATGATATTTATAGCTTATGTGGCAATAAAATACAATAGTCTGTATGACAATAACATCCTATAGCCTGTGTGGCAATGATATCTTTAGCTTGCGTGGCAATAAAATATAATAGCTTGTGTGGCAATAACATTCGATAGCTTGTGTGGCAATATAATATAACAGCCTGTGTGGCAATAAAATGAAATAGCCTTGTGGCAATAACATTTGATAGCCTGTGTGGCAATGATATCTATAGTCTGTGTGGCAATAATATTTATAATCTATGTGACAACCAAAAATGAAAGCCTTTGTGACAATGATATTGATAGCCTATGTGGCATTTAAGAGTAAAAACTCTTTATTTTATGCATAGATATGATGATGAGTTATTAATATTTAAATGTTTGTTATGTTATTTGAGATTGAAGTATCGTTATGCATTTACTTACTGAATATGTTATGTTATTTGAGATTGAAGTATCGTTATGCATTTACTTACTGAGTATGCAAACTTACTCTTTTACATTAAATTTTCTTTCAGGAAGAGTAGACTAAAGATTGCATCCAGTATACATTTTGAAGTTGCAGTCTAGCAGTGTAATAGAGATTGGGCCACAATGTAGTCAATTAGTATTTTAGTTTGTTTATCCATGTATGTTTTGTTATAAATAGTTACTATGTGGTAAACAAGAGACATAGTGAAAAAAAAATTAAATTAGGTCTTTTAATGACAATGGATAGACTTAGAGGGATTTTAAAGATTATTAAATGGGACATCACATTTAGTGGTATCAAAATGGATAAATGATTTTGTAGACATGTGTAATGTGAATGTGATATATATATATATATATATATATATATATATATATATATATATATATGATATTTGCATTGTGTTAATTTTACATGCATTGGCATAGAGGAGTATGGATGCACTTGACAGAGTTCCTACTGGCCCAGAGATTAGGGATGAGTCTGTTGCGTCTGTTCATGCACATGAGCATTTTGACCATGTTACAATTTTCATCTCAATTTGTAGTATCCACCCTTTGATGATTGGTAAAGGCTTTAAATCTTTTGCTAATTCGATGGCATTAGAGGAATGGTCTTGGGAGACATAACTGGCTCCATGATGATAGTACGAGTTACTTCCTTAAGGATATTTATGTAAGTTTTTCTCACTACTTTTTAATTTCTTTAACCATAACAACACCTTTTTCAATAAGAATCTTCATAGTTAAGTTTGAAAGGATGTGTAAGTAGTTGTATCATACAAGATCAGCCTCTCAATAATTACATTATCATCGAACAAGATGTCTATCACCATTTATATAGCTTTAAACTTTTTGCTGATGTTTGAATCTCCTAACTACATATTCAATTCAATAGCTCCTAGAACATTCACCTTTATCCATCTGAGACCGGTTAAGGGCATTCAAACTAGGCATAACTTGTTAATATCTTGATCGAAAGCTTTGTATGATTTAGCAGTTAGGATATTAATTGAGCTACCTTAAATATCATATGCATTGATTTGTTTATTATAGTCCAAAATTTGAACCTCAATAATTAGGCAAATTTGTGAAATAGAAAAAAAGAAATAATGTACCTGAGCATCAAAAAGACATTATTAAAGAAGTGTGAAAGTTGTTCCATCAGCTTTGTTTGAGAAGTCCAATACTCAAACTGAATGGCTAATATAGTCTTATAAAAAAAATCAAATGACAAATGGAGGATGTGTGTGGATTTCACATATCTCGATAAAGCCTGCTTAAAGGCAGTTACCTGCTACATAAAATAGACCAGTTGGTGGACTCTACTACTTGATATGAGTATACAGTTTCATTAATGCCTTGACAAGGTATCATCATATCAAAATATGTATCTTGGATGAAGAAAAGATAAGTTTTGTCATACCAGTCAATAATGAAATAAGACATGAACATCAACAAAAAGATGCCATAAAAAAACCCAATAATAAAGAATATGTAGGCATGATTGTTGTTATTGTAGGAGGAACAACTAGAGGAAACAATTTATCTCAAAGAAAAAGAT
>CATIWR010159514.1:0-58258 GCA_949677035.1 Omphalea diandra | reverse complement strand
TATATATATATATATATATATATATGCGCGTGGAGCACGTGTTTCTGTACTTTAAACTTTTACATACTTTTTATTATTATTATTTTTTTTGCAGTACTATACTAAGTCAATGATCTCAATACATAAATTTCATACTTCAGTATACATATACTGACTCTGACCACCATATATATATATACCTTCTTTAATACTTGTACCGTCCTCTGCATTTATACGTATCTGACACTAATACATAAATAAACGCTACATTTTGTATGGATTATCAATTATTACACGAAAGCAGCACATACGATGCCCCATTCATTTTATAGGCACGACATCTCACACACGCAACAACTTTCATCACATGAACCTAAATGACTTTGCATACACATTACGACCAACACCTATTCTAATAGATTCATTTTACTGGTTCTCAACCTTATTTTCCAGCATTCAACAAGGCAATGCACCAGCCCCACTGTTATAAGTTCAGCTTCAGCCGCACATAGAGACAGACCTCTTACCTCCTTCGTGATCAGTTTAGTGTCATTGTTAAATGTTGGGCTTTTAGCCACAAATGGAGACAGAGTTGTTACCTGCTTCCTGATAAGTTTAGTTTCCATCACCTTACATATATTCACCCATCCACTTACTCCTAATCTGCTCTGAGATACTACCCCTTCTTAAATTTTTCTCAGCCTTGTTCTTGTCCCTTCAGAGTTGAATTCTTGCCTACTTTTGTCCCTTTAAACTCTCCTTTCCATATGCCAGGCCTTATTACCATGATTTCGTGCCAAATCTAATATTGATTTTCTACCTAAGAACGACCCCTTATACGCCAAACTTAGCAATTCCTTTCCCACGCGCATACGGACCAAATTTTCATCCCAACGCCGTTACCATCAAAACCGAATCCCACCTTCACACGGCATCCACAATTTCTTCTATATAAAATTAGTCGCGCCGCTACTGATCCTATGGCGAGGTGCAACACCTATCAATGTCTTTGAAATATCAGCAGCCACAAGTGGCTTTAGTATATCAATAGGAAGAAGTGCGTTTATAATTTCAACTTGATTAAGAAAAACCTTCTCAAAATTGGGTTCATATCTTGTAGATTGAAAGAAGAAAAACCTAAAAGTAATGCTCATCAAGAGACTGGCACGCTAGCGAATAATCTCACTTTGGACTGTGAAAAATAAATAGAAAATAACATATTTTTTACAATATTTCTTCAAAAGTTTGTACCTTTATTCTACTACAGCAACCAAATATTTTTTGAGATATTGTTAGAAAAATCAAATTTTAAAAAAATTAAATAAACAAATTATATTTTTTTATTCTCTTATTTAAAAAGTTTATATTTAAAAGAATTTAATTCTTTCATTTAAAAAAGAAATAATTTAATAAAAAAGTCAATTCAAGTAAAAAACCATAAGATTTTAAAAAAATTCATTATAAAATTACTCAATTAATTTTGTAATTTAAATTGATACTATACTTGATTTAAATAAATAAAGATATTTAAGTAAATAAAATGATTCAATTCATTATGTATTTATTCTAAATAATAAAATTCAATTACATTTTATCAATTCAAAATTTATTCTAAATAATATAATTCCATCATTAAAGTGACAGAATTCTACTAATAAAATTTTTTTATGCAGAATTTATTTTAAATAAGATCGAAGATGACCTGATGGTTTAAAGAAATTTTACGAAATAGTGATAAATTGGTGCAACGGTGATGGTGATGGAGAGATAGCGAGAAAGAGAGAGAGGACAGTCACCTTATTTCTCCCACCTCTTGTGACTATTAGTCAACATTGCCATCATCATTCGGTCTTTCGATCTTCGACGACCCAAGTAACCACAACTGCGGCAGTTGAGGCGGCATGTGAAAGGCGATCGGAGGCTTCAACAGAAAAATGCACCTTCTATTTCTTTGACATGCTACGACTAGCTTCAACCATTATTTGAGGCAAAACTTGTATGACTTTGGCAGTTGAGGCGGCAAGGGCGATAAGAGGCTTCAACAAAAAAATACACCGTCTACTTTGACTTGCTACGACTAGCTTCAACCATTATTTGAGGCAAAACTTGTATGACTTTGAAGTTTTTAGTGAGTGCTTTCTGTAGGCACTTGAGTCGACTTCAAAAGCTAACATCCAAAGATTTAGCCCATAGATCAAGTACATATTCTTTTCATTTTTCTTTGTCACCGATACACAAATTTGGGTCTAACACCCAAAATTCATAATTTATATTTTTCTTAAATTTATATTTGTTAAAGTTATTAAAATATGTTTCATTATGAGTTATTTAAATTTTTATTTAATTTGAGTATTTAGATAATATAAAAGTAAATTTTATTTAAAAAATGATTTAGAATATATGTAATATAATTAGTACTGTAGTTAATTTAATTTTTTAGAGAGTAAAGTATTTTAAAATAGATTTTAAATTTATTTTAGTATATGTGATTATAATATTATGTTATATTTCTATTTTTGAAATTTAATAATATTCTGTATAAAATTTTTTTTATAGAGGTAATAATAATGACAATTATTATTATAAATATTTTAAGTGAATTTCAATATTAAAATTTATATAATTTTTTTATATTGATATTTTATTTAAGTACAGTTAGTAATAATAAAGTATGTTAAATTAAAACTCAATAATTACAAATAATATTCATGAAGAAAATTATTTTAGTTCAATTCAAGTAGCCCATAAAAAAAAAATGAAGAAGATGGAATCCAAAAAAGAAAGGAAAAAAGGAGAGAGAGACAAAGAGACAAAAAGAGAGAGAGGAGGAGAGACTGTTCCGGCCATCACCAACCAACACACCCAGCATCAATGACTCATCCTCACTTGCAGGAGGTGGTCGATTATGGCAAAACCGATTGCATCAGCACATGCCAACCGGAGGAGAAGAAAATGTGATTTCCCAATCAACAAACTTCAAATTCTCATATCTCTTGACTTCAAGTGTGGTTGGCAACATTGGAAACTTGGTGAACCCAACTTTGATTTGCTACTTGGCTGGTCATCGAAAATAGCCTATATCAACGGTAGCAACTAGTCAAAGTTTTGGTCTTTTCATGATTTTTGGCTAATTTTGGGCAAGCAGAGAAGAGTTTAACTATATTGTCATGTCTTGTGGACTCTTGGAAGGATGATTTATGTTTTGGTATAGGTGGTGTTATCACCAGTTACTGGCAGTGAAGGTTCTGATGGTGGCATTGTCGAGGTTTTGGAGGGAAAGTGGAGTAGAATGCTTTATTTATCGTCTTAAACACAATGGTGCAATTCTTGTAAATTATAGATGCTTTAATCTTATTTTATGAATTTTAGTGATTTTTCAATAATTGTAATTTGGGTTTTAAATTATGGAATTAATGTTTATTAGAAGTTCAATGGCATGAGAAATAGACTGGATAGACATATGATTATATTAATTAATTTATAGAAGAAAGTATTGAGATTTAATTGTGATTTTAGATTAAATTATGAGAATTAAGAGAGTTTATTTTAATTAAGGAAATTAATACAATTGTTAAGAATAATGGAATTGTTAATGGTATTATATGGAGTTAATAGAATAATTACGAGGATAACTAAATTAATGTGAAATTTAATTATGGATTGAACAAGTGTATTGAATTGGAGGATTTAATTAGGTTTAAAGAGATTAATATAATTAATGATAATTACGGTGTTATTTATGGATATTAAAATCAAAATAGAATTTTAGAATTAAATTATCAGTATTAGAGAATTAGTTGAGATTAAATTGAATTATTGGACTTAATTATAAGGTTAGATGAATTAATGTAAGTAAGTTGATTAATTGGTTAATGAGTTGATATATATATATATATATATATATATATATATTAGTTTAAATTTAAATGGGTAATAGCTAATATTATAATGATAATATAAATAGGTTTTTCGTTATTTATATAAATTGTCTTTTTTAGCTAAAAATTAAGTTGAGGAAAATAATTTAATCAATAGTTAGGTTGACTAAATCATATATACACACACACACTAGATTTACTGGTTATCTCTAATTATTTGGTTAATATCTTAGGCTTAATGATGATTTAAGAAAAATTTGAGTAATTAGCATTAAACAATATAATTTATACATATTTAATTTATTATTGATAATTTGGATATATTATTTATGATTATTCAATTAATGTAATTGATTAGTTTAATTAAAATATATTATTAATATATGGTTATTGAAGATTATTATTGATTAATCGGAGAATAAAAATAATGTGCTGGTATAGTTATTAATTAAGTTAATTATTATTTTATGAGTGCTTGTAATTATTGAAAAATTATATGAAGGATTATGTTGATACATTAAAAATTATTATTTATTGGATTATATAAAGTGTTTGGTCAGGTATATGAGAAGTTTGGAGACCCGACTTGAATTGAATGATGATGAAATATATTATAGAGTGTTTTTACAGGAAATCAACCTATTTTATGGGCAGGAATTATGTCTAATTTTTAGGGGAGATGCTATTGAAATTTCGTTGGAAATTTCAATGGAAATTAAAATAAGGATCTAGGAAAAAAAATAATCTTAGAAGTTAGGCTAGGAAAAACATTTTTATATTGGTTGTACTAAATTATATTTATCTATTTATACTCTTCTACCATCTAGTTTACCCCACCAGAAGCATACGAGCATTTCACAATCTTCAACTTTTTGTGAGTTAATACTATACACTCTTATGGCATACTAGTTTGACCTTACTTATCTTGCAAATGAATATTATTATTGATATTGCATTATATGATCATATGTGTGTATAATAAATTGTGATATTAATGCAAATAATCTGTGATATTAATGTGATTGTGGATTGAGAGCACTAGCGAAACATGCCACTTGATGGGTTACATCAAGATTGAGTGCGCACCGATACGATTTGGTATAGGTAATTATGTAACAACCATTTTTATTTACAAATCATGACATTCATGTCTCAAAATATATATGCATAAAGGTTGATTCAACATACATACACAATCCAACATGCATTTAATGTGCATATATGTTAACAAATGTTCAAGGTTAGTGACTATAAACTGGTTTCTATCTAGATATATGTAAATAATAAAAGGAAAGAGAGTTGAAATTCAGCCGACGACATGTGCCCCATGTGTCTATATACAAAACTTCATGCTTGAAAATATCCAAACCCTATGCTTCAATATCTGAAAAACGTAACTGCGATTTGGTGAGTCGCGATTCAATGAATAAAAATAATAATCAAATTCTTATAGCACAACCAACAATCAAATATCACTAAGATACATTACAAGTATAAGAATTGACTATGCAAGTGTAAATGCAATAGATTGATTTTGGTCGTGACCTTGTAAAGCAAACACTGTTACCGAAAATTCATGTTATTCAAGTGAAATTTGATTTTGTTGGCCAAAATATAATAAGTGAATCATTTGAACAATAACATATGCCAATAGGACATATTACTCTCTTTTTCAAGCAATTTGCAAGTGTTTGACAAGCCAATCACAACATCCTTTTAGTTCCATATGTAAGTGTTCATTCACAACGGTGTACTAAGTAATCATTAAGAGCATATAATTCTCACTTAACTTATATTCACATGTAAAAGGTCATAATTCAATCACATATACAAGTAATAAAATGTAACTCTATCGTAAATTATCACACATACACATTAGAATCCAATTATGGCTTTTACTCACCTTTTGATGTGACCAACCTTTATGGTAGGTTTGGACCTCTCTATTGGGCTTCCTCAATGTGTTGGAATCCTAAAATTTGATACATACTTGGTTATAGGTATGTCAAAATGATTTTGAATGCTTGATATATAACTATGGTCATGTTCAATGCAAGTAGACCTAGTTTTTATGCATATTTTTCTTATATGGCAGTTTGACCTTGCTATAGTCTAACTATAATAAATCTTACTATACTTATCCAAATGACTTGATTATTTTTTAAAATAAACTACACATATAATTATACAACATATTAAAATTTTAAATCAATATAAGATATAAAGAAAATGTGGTGAATTTTTGAATTCTACCCTATTTCAATGTCATCTCAATCTGAGTAGGTCTTACATTCTTAGGTATATCTCAAATTATAAAAATCCAATTGCAATACTGATTTACGAAATGTTACAAAACATAAAAAGGAATATTTTTCATGTTTTATTTATTATCTAATTCTATCTATAAAGTCACCAAAACATATGATCAATCTTAAGGTGAGCAGGTTTTCAACATGTTGATAATCAGTCATGATGAAGGGGTAACATCTCATCAACCATGATAAATTTGGCAAAAATATTTTATAGAAATGTATATAAAACATAAATATGCAACTTTTATGTTTGTCACATCACAAAATTCTAATTCCATGGTCATCATATTCTTGGAAAACAAAATTAAAAGACTGATAAAGTTTCATCAGTTCAGGGTTAATCATAATCAATGAGTCATATCTCTTTCCACATAATAAATTAAGCAAAACTGTTTCATAGGAATTTAATGGGGATATAAAACTATAAATTTAATATTTTTCACTTTTTCTAAATCAACACATAAGGTCATCAAAATATATGAAAACAACTAGACTAAAGAGACTTCAGTTAGTTATGAACTAGCGCTAATGAAGGAGCCATATCTATTCACAAACACCAAATTAAGTAAAAATGTTTTACGTGCATTTAGATGGGGCATAATGCTATAACTTTCATATTTTACACTTTCCCTGATTCCTCTTTTAAGTTATGAAATCGTGGGTACAATATCTACTCTAACAACAAAACCAACACAATAAGTTTTATTTCTCTTGAATTTCAATTTCCATACATGAGCTCTACCTCAAATACTCTATAATTCTTACTAACCATGCATGTTTAACATGTCATGAGAAAAGGAATTTCTTATAGGAAGAAGACAAAATCACTTACCTCTTTTCCTAAAACTATAAAAATTAGGGTTTGTTCCTAGCTAGCTCACTTTTTATTTTCCTATTCTTCTTCTCCTTTCTTCCTTTCTTTCTTAACTCTCTCTCTTTTCCACACTCCCTCACATTTTGCCTCTTCAATCTGATCTTAAAAATGAAAAATTTAATTTGTATACCTACCCTAATAGAACAAAATCATGGTGTCTCACTACCATTGGTTGGAAGTTCAATATTCCATTTTTAGTCCCTCTTCTTCACTCCTTCATCACCTCATCAATCTTCCAATTGCCATATGCTCCTTATACTTTCAAATAAGCTCTAAAACACCATTATTTATGATGCTATAATATGAACACAACATGAGGTAATTTGCCATGCAACTATACAAACATTACATATATGTTCAAGTGTCCCAAATGCAATGGTGCAAGTGTCATTTATCCAATGCATATGTTCATATGGGATTGAAAATCATTTATGCAATGAATATGTTCATGTGAGAATGACAATGAATGAGAATAAAGATGTTACAAATTAAGATATAATGGTACCCTAACTAAGCTTGTTCTTTGGGCTTAAGATACTAATATATTATGATGTGATAGTGCCCTGATTGAGCTTGCTCTCTAGGCATAAGATATTAAAATTTTATGATATGATAGTACCTTGGTTGAGCTTACTCTCTAAGCTTAAGATATTAAAATATTATGATATGATGAGATTATAAGCACTTTAGTCGAGTTTGCTCTCTAGGTGATGGTACATTGGAATAAGTGAACTGCTTAGCAACCTTGGTCGAGCTTGCTCTTTAGGTGCTAATTAATTTGGAATAAGAGAGCCTAATGTATATTAGTATTAGAGTATAGGGTTTTACTCTCATTCTCATTTTGTGTGTCTGACTATGATGATGAATTGTATATTTATATATAAATGAATCATTCAATGCTTGTACATTTGTTATGTATGATTCTTACTAATGCGTAATGCGTGCTTAGCTAGTAGGTTATAGAAGTATATACTATTACCTCACTCTAGAGACTGATAATCTCAATTAAATTTTTAAGTAATAGTTGTTTCAATAAATTATTTTTAGTATCCTTGCAGTTCTTCATCCACGTGGGCATATTATTTAATATTGATTCCTAACCTGTTCAAATTTTAAAACTCCATAGTATAGTAAAGTAAGATTGTATACTAATAAATATTATGGATTTAGATATTATGTTCAATTTTGTCATGTTAGCATGGATTGTGGGAATTGAATCCATCTTTCACAATATTTGATTAATGATGTATACCATGAACTTTACTACATATGTAAATTATGATAGATGTTACTTATTATCCTTATGAAATCTAAATAATTATTAATTGTAGATTAGCTGAGAATAAAATGGAATAGACTAGATATGGGTTTCAAAGGCCTTAAGCCTACCCAGTCCCTAGTGTCGGTCATGGTCTAAGTGGGATCTTAACAATAAAGGTAATGTAGTTATTAAATAAAATATCTTTGATAAACATTGATTTTTTTTATATTTGATTGACATAAAATGCACTTAAAATACTAAGTCAAATGATGTCAAAATACAAAAATGTTATAATTTTTTTTTAAAAGGAGAGATAAAATACCATATTAAAGTAAAATTTAGAGATATAATTATATTTTATCTTTAGAATGCATTGGACAAATTTTGATATTTTTAATATAATTCTAGAACATTAATAAAAAAATGAACAAAAGTAATATATAAAATTAAATAAAAATAAAAAAAATAATATTATATCATAGTAAGAAATTGCCATTTGGTTATTCCTAAATTGTATTTATATAAATATAATAAAATTGAGTTAAAATTATAGTAGTATAAGAGAACAATAACTATTTAGCTTCTTATAGAAATTGAGAATTAAATTCATTAAACTATTTATAGAAGCTAACAAATATTTATATGAACTAAGTAGTTGTGATGTGATTGCACTAGCTATTAAAAGAAAGCTACTCTTAAATTACATTTTCTACCACTACAGACACTTGTACACACTCCCCTTTTCAACTTAGAGGGTACAAATCGAGTAGCCCTAACTTGCAAGACAAAACATTATGTTGAAAAGAACTAATAAGCTTGGTGAAGAGATTAACCAATTGATATGAGAAGACAGTTGAATTGGAAGTATGAAACCTTGTTTGACCTGATAATAAACTAAATGGTAGTTAATGCTAAGTGCTTGATGCATTTATGAAACATAAGATTAGAACTTGGCAATCACAATGAAGGTTAATAAGAAGAGAAACATGAATATGCAAATCACGCAAAATGAAAGAAATCTATTAACCTATGATCCCAAGATTGTTGAGGCATTTATTACCTAATTTCTAGAATGATTGATGTGTTTTGATGAGTTCAAAATCAAAAGAGGTTCTAACATTGATTTTTGAGTATTTGTGCTTATAAATTATATGCCTAAATTTTCATAGAGGTATTATGAAGGCAAAACACATCTCAAGGATAATTCCTTAAGAAGCCACATGACCACAAACAAAAGGAAGAATTTTAGCCCTTTTAGATGCTTTTAAAGATGAGGGAAAAGCATCCAAAAAGTTAGAGGCCTTAGAGCGAGAAGTCCTAAAGACTTTGGAGGTTGAAGTTCTCCTTTAGATGCTTTTCAAGATGAAGGCAAAACATTTAAGGAAAAAGGGATGAAATAACCATTTCAAGATTGGTAGAATGACGTTATGCATTCATGGAAAGAGCTTGTGCACTAATGAACAACCTTATGCATTTATGGAATGCTTATTCAAAAAATGAAATAGTTGTACAAAGTAGGTGTTAAGTCAACCAAAAAGAAGGCTAGAGTGAATGATTAGAATGGTTAAATGAATGATTATATTCAATATAAAGAAAAATGATGAAATATAGATATAAGAGTTGAATGGCCTAGCTAGCCTAGAGCTCAAGAAATGAATAGACTCGTTCAACATATAAAATTGAAGAAATCTAGGCAACACAAGTTGAATAGCTTAGTAATTGTAGAACAACCTTGAGGAATGACCTTGAGGATGACTAATACAGAGAAGCAAGCTTGTAAATTATCAAGTGAATATCCTATGCACCATGGCAAGTGGCCTATTGATAATGTAAATACTTATTTTTCTAAAAGCTACCAAACTTGCTTGTTTTGTTTACTAATTAGTTTTTGAGATTTCTCCTACATAAAGACCATTATATGAATCTCTAATAAGGTTAGAAACTTTATTAAAGCCATTATATTTTTTAAGCTTTGTTTTTCTTTTTTTTTTAATATATATTTTTGGATAGATTATGCTTTATGAGAATTTGTAACTAACCATTGAGTTAGTGAGTGTAGGCTTATTGACACAAGTTTTGTGATTAGTCCTAATTTTTCACAAATTCAAACAAATTGTTCTAGTCCCTTTGAAATGGCACATATGGTAATGA
Organism: Omphalea diandra; assembly: GCA_949677035.1. Lineage (NCBI taxonomy): Eukaryota > Viridiplantae > Streptophyta > Magnoliopsida > Malpighiales > Euphorbiaceae > Omphalea > Omphalea diandra. The sequence goes on along the minus strand of CATIWR010159514.1, from coordinate 47,803 downwards.
TAGTGACTAAATTATTGATCATTAAAGGCTTAAGACGGTAGATAAATACATTTGTAAAACTCCTAAAAAATGTAGACCTTATTGATGATCAAGGGACTAAAAGGTTTGAAGTTATACAATGGTATAACCTTAAAATGAAAGGAGTTATCACTTATTTGGACTGGAATTATGTAGGACGATTTCATCATCTTTTTTAAAGATAAGTTTGATGGTTGGGTAAAGTGTTAGGCATCTCAAAAATAGTCTTTTATTTGAATTATAATTTGATTTATCTTTTTATTTTTTTAATTAATTAAGCATATTATACTAAGCATTTGTCTAACATATCATCACATATGTATCTAAGTTATTAAATTATGCAAAAGGGATGGGGGAGAGAGGTTATTCATAAATTAAGGAAGAGATTGACAAATAATAATTATGTGTGATAAGATCAACACAAACCTATAATCAAATACTAAAATATAAAAACCAAGTCAAAAAGGGAGGGATAAAAAACAAAGAAAATAATAAAACATCATAAATTCATTATGGTTTTTAATTAGGCATATATATAGATGGGGAAGCATTTTATAGGTATTAATATGTTTAAAATAGTTATAAATACAAAAGAAAATCCTTTCATACATAAGCTAATTAAACATACTAAATATATGAGGAGATAAATAGAGCCATTATTTCAAATGTTAATTTCACAATTCAGCTTAGATGTAACATCCCTATACACATTCATTAGCATTCTTACATGAACATATTCATTGCACAAATGATTTGCAATCCCACATGCCTATATGCAATAGAAAAATGATCATTTAGATATGTGAATTGGATAAGCACAATTATGACACTTGCACCATATATGTAATGTTTGTATAGTTGCACGACAAATTATCTTATGTTGTGTGCATGTTTTAGTATCATAAATAATGGTGTTTTAAAGCTTATTTAAAAGTATAAGGAGCATATAAGGTTTAGGAGATGGATGGAGGTGATGAAGGAGTGAAAAAGAAGGACTAAAAGAGGAAAGTGAACTTCCAACCAAAGGAAATGAAATACCATGATTCTGTCTTATTACAATAGCTTTACAAGTGTAATTTTTCATTATTTAGAATTACAATAGAGAGTTTAAATGTGAGGGATAATAGAAGAAATAAAGAGTTAAGGAAGAAAGAAAGAAAGGAAGGAGAAGAATAAGAAGGAGAGGGAGAAGAGTGAGCTGCCTAGGAAGGAATCCTAAGGTTTTCTGGTTATGGGAAAATAGGTAAGTTAATTTATCTTCTTACCACATGAAATTAACCCTCATGACATGTTAATCATGCATGGTTAGTAAGAATTATGGAGTATTTGAGGTAGAGCTCACGTATGGAAGTTGAAATTCGAGAGAAACAAGAGCTTATTGTGTTGGTTTTGTTGTTAGAGAAGAATTTTGTACCCATGATTTCATAACCCTAGAAGAGGAATTAGAGAAAGTGTAAAACATGAAAGTTGTAGCTTTATGCCCATTTAAATGCATGTGAAACATTTTTGCTTGATTTTGTGTGTGTGAGGAGATATGGCTCCTTCATTAGGGCTGGTTCACAACCAGCCGAAATCACCTTAGTCTTTCTATTTTCTTATATTTTGATGACTTTAAGTTTAGATTTAGACAAAGTGAAAAACATAAATTTGTAGGTTTATATCACCTCTAAATACTACTAAGGAAGTTTTGCATGATTTGTTGTGTGGAAAGAAATATGTCTCAGTGATTGTGACTAACCCTGAACCCAATGAAGCCTCACATGTCTTTTAATTCTATTTTTTAAGAATTTGATGGCCATATATTCAAAATTTAATGATGTACAAAACTTTGAAATTGTATATTTATGTCTTATATATATTCTTATGAAATATTTTTGCCAAATTTAATGTGATTGTTGAGATATTGCCCCCTTCATTATGACTGATTGTCAATATATTGAAAACCTACTCACCCTAGGATTGATCAATTACTTTGGTGACTTTATAGACTGAATTAGACAATGAGTAAAACATGAAAAATGTTCCTTTACATGTTTTGTAACTTTTATTAGATCAATTTTGCAATTGGATTTGTGCAATTTGAGATATACCCAAAAATGTGTGACCTACTCAGATTAAGATGACATTGAAATAGGGAAAATTTCAAAAATTCACCACATTTTCTATGTATTTTATATTAATATGAAATTTGAATATGTTGTATCATTATGTGTCTAGTTTATTTGAAAAAAGAATCAAGGCATTTGGATACATATATCTAGAGTTATTACTGTGAGAGTGTAGCAAGGTCAGGTTGCTATATAAGGAAAATATGCATAAACACTAGGTCCACTTTGCATGGATCACGCCATAGTTGCATACCAAACATTCATAATCATTTTGATATACTTATAACCATGTATGTATCAAATGTTAGGATCTCAAAACTTTAAGGAAGCCCTAGAGAGAGAACCAAACCTACAGTAAAGGTTGGTCACATCAAAAGGTGAGTAAAAACCATAATTAGATTCTAAATTGTTTGTGTGATAATTTTATAATATGATTATATTCTATTACATGTATATGAGATTGAATTGTTACACTTTACTTGTGAATACATATCATGTGAGAATTATATGCTCTTAATGATTGCTTGGTATATCATTGTGAATGAACACTTGCATATGGAACTAAAAAGATCTTGTAACCGGCTTGTCAAACACTTGTAAATCATGTGGGAAATGGACCAATATGTCATATTGGCATATGTTATTGATCAAATGATTCATTTGTTGTATGCTAGCCCATAAAAATCAAATATCACTTGAATCACATGAATTGCCAAGAGCAGTGTTTGCCTTGCAAGGTCACGACAAAAACTAATCTATTGCACTTGCACTTGCATAACAATTGTTATACTTATAATATATCCTAATGGTATTCTTATATTGGTTGTGCCATAAGATTTTGATTATTATTTTTATTCATTGACTCATGACTCACCAAATCAAAATTATGTTTGTAGATACTAAAGCTTAGAGTTTGGATACTTTGGTGCATAGAGACACATGGACCATAAGTCATTAGTTGAATTCCAACTCTCTCTCTCTCTCTCCCTTTGTGTCATGTACATATAACTAGATATGAACCAGTTTATGGTCACTAGCCTTGAACATTAGTTAACTTATACATATATTAAATACATGTTGGATCATATATGTATGATTAATAAACCATTACACATATGTATTTTTGCACATGAATGTTATGATTTGTAAATGAAAATGGTCGTTACAGTTTTTGGTGTTAGAGTAGGGATAGGTTCCATAGGGATATACATATGAACATGACATGACTTTTGCACTATTATGCATTATCATATGACATAGACTTATATGTCTATAAGGCATTAGTATAGTGCAGTCATAGTAGTACCCATGGCTCACCAAGGAGAGAGGAGTCAGTCGATTTGTATTCCATATAAGCATTATGCCAACCATTAAAAGATCAACTTGCTAATAGAGTTAGATCTCCAACAATGCATATATTCTCATACACAACATATATCTCATGGGCAACCACAACATAGAATTGGTGAACCAACAATGCATGGTCTAAAATTCAAAGAGAAAGAAGGTACAACAAATTAAGAAAATAGAGTGCAGTGGACTTCAGTGGTACCAAAAATCCATCAGTGGCAAAGCCATGGCTAAAAAGAATACAAAGAGTTTTGAATTTGATGTAATGCACACCAGAAGAAAAGTTCGATTATGCAGTGTCGATATTACAGAGGGATGCATATGATTGGTGGGAAACCATTCCAAGGAGTGATGTCCAACCTTCATTGCTTGCATGAGATAATTTTCTTCATGAATTCAATAACAATTATTTGCCAAAGGTGTACAAAGATGATAAAAGGAAGGAATTTTTGAACCTAAAGCAAGGGAGATGACTATAGTAGAGTATGAGGTAAAATTTAATCAATTATCTCATTATCTATCCTTTATGGTGGCGACTGAGAAAGACAAATGTCAAAAGTTTGAAGAGGGATTGAGATATGAGATTAGAAGTAAGATCACAACAGTAGATCTTAAAAGTTATACCAAGCTAAAAGCTACTGTAATTAGGGCAGAAAGTTTAGAAAAAGAAAGGATAGAGCAATGAGTAAAAAGAGGGCTTATTGAGTTTGGGGGAAAATTTAACAAAAAGAAAGGTAAACATGGAGATTATATGCCATCACAGTCCAATACTAAGGGTGGTTACTCTAGCTATAGAGGAAGAGGTAGGAGTTTAATCGTATGCAGGCAGAGGTCAAGGCCAAATTATGCAACAATGACCCTCATGTGTATATTGTGGCAGATAACATATGAGTGAATGTAGAAAATTGATTGATGGGTGCTACTTTTTTTGGTCTCTTGATCATATGCTTAGAGATTGTCTTGAAAGATCCAGAATGTTAGAGGGAGGCAAAGGTAAAGCCAGAGCTACATCAGAGTCCACAGTTGAAGTTTCAAAGGAAAGTAGAGTTGGAGCATCATTTGGCAGGGGTAGATGTAAAGGTAGAACAACCACAATTGGCCATGGTATAAGCAGATCAGAAGAGTTCTAGACCCTTGACACAGACTAGAGTATTTGCCATGACTAGGTAAAAAGTTATTGCTGCTCCAAGAGTAATCACGGGTAAACTTTTTCTCTATGATTTAGAAGTTGATGCATTAATTGATCCTAGCTCCATACATTCATTAATTTCATTGAACATGGCATCACAACTATGTAATAAGCATCAACCTTTAGGCTTTAATCTATGTGTTAGTACTCCTTTGAGAGATGCAATGATTATGGATAAGGTATGTCGTGATTGTGTGATTCACATTGATGGCATTAAATTGAATGCTGATCTAGTATTGTTGCCACTCCGTGAATTTAATGTGATACTAGGTATGGAATGGTTGTCTAAATATCATGCAATAGTGAATTGTTTTACCAAAACAGTTATTCTGGAATCTCCAAATCATATAAGGGTTGTGTTTCAAGGGGAAAGGCAAATTGCACTTGCATGTCTAGTTTCTGCTATCAAGGCTTTTTGCATGATTAAAAGTGGTTGTGAGGCTTATTTGGCACATGTGGTAGACACAAGGTTTAACAAATGAATTACTTGAGAATATTTTCATGGTAAATGAGTTTCCAGATATTTTCCCAGTTGACTTACCTGGTTTGCCACCTGATAGGGAGATACAATTTATAAGTAAGTTAGTTCTAGGAACTGCACTGATATCCATTCCATCTTATAGGATGACTCCAAATAAGTTGAAAGAATTAAAGGCCCAATTGCAAGAACTACTTGAAAAGGATTCATTAGACCTAGTGTCACCTTGGGGTGCTCTAGTATTATTTGTTAAAAAGAAAGATGAGACAATGAGGCTGTGTATTGATTACAGATAGCTAAATCGGGTTACTGTGAAGAACAAGTATCCTTTACCAAGGATAGATGATTTGTTTGACTAGTTACAAGGAGCACGGATGTTTTCTAAAATTGACCTGAAATAAGGATATTATCAACTCAAAATTTCAAACCCAGATGTACCGAAGACAACTTTTCGAACCAGGTATAGGCATTATGAATTTTTGTGATGCCATTTGGTTTGACTAATACACCAACTATGTTTATGGCTCTTATGAACAAAGTGTTCCAACCTTATTTAGATAAATTTGTAATTGTGTTCATTAATTACATACTGGTGTATTCAAGGAGCAAAGAGGAACATGAACAATATTTAAGGATTGTGTTGCAAATTTTGATATAAAAATGGCTATTTGCTAAATTAAACAAGTGCGAGTTCTGGATTGACTATTTGATATTTTTAGGACATATAGTTTCTGAAAAGAGCATAGAGGTGGATCTAAACAAAATTGAAGCAATAGTAAAATAGGAAACCTTGAAGAATGTTGTAGAAGTTCAAAGTTTCTTAGGACTAGCTTGGTACTATCGACAATTTATTGAGGGGTTTTCACTTATAGTTGCTCTTTTGGCTAAGTTATTTTGAAGAAATGCAGCATTTTAGTGGCTTAAAGCATGTCAGGAGAGTTTTTGATGAATTAAAAGATAGATTGACATATGCTTCAGTGTTAGCCATTCTTACCGGTAATTGAGGATTTGTAGTTTATAGTGATGCGTCTCATCAAGGTTTGGGAAGTGTTTTAATGCAACATGGTAAGGTAATTGCATATGCATCTAGACAACTGGAGCCTTATGAATTATCTTACCTAGTACATAACCTAGAACTTGTTGTCATTATGTTTGCTTTGAAAATATAGAGACATTACTTATATGGAGAAACTTTTCAGATATTTACATATCACAAGAGCTTAAAGTATTTGATGAGCGAAAAAAAATTAAACATGAGACAAAGGCATTGGTTAGAACTACAAAAAGATTATGATTGCACCATTAAATATCACCCAGGAAAGGCAAATGTGGTTGCTTATGTTTTGAGCAGGAAATCAATAAGTGGTATAGCTCATTTATAGGTATTTCCATTGTCTTATTTAGTTCAATTATGAGTTATAGATATGGAACTAAACATACAAAAGAATGGGACATTGATTGCTACTTTTCAAGTGAGACCAATGTTGTGTGATCAAATTAAAGAAGCATAAGGCAAGGATCCAAAGTTACTAGAAAGTTAATAACATTGACTATTCTAGTATAGAAATGGGAAAGAATAACCATGGACTTTGTATATGGGTTACCGAGGACCTTAAAAAAGAATGATGCCATATGGGTGATCATTGATAGACTAAGTTAGCTCACTTTTTGCCTGTTCGATGGAGGTAGTTCACTTAAGCACTTAGCTAAGAAATATGTGGATAAAATTATTAGATTACATGGCATTCTAGTATCCATTGTATCATATAGAGATCCACGATTTGCATCTCAATTTTAAGCCAGTTTGCAACAAAGTTTGGATACTAAGTTGAGTTTTAGTACTTCTTTTCATCCTCAACAGATGGGCAATCAAAAAAGAAAATTCAGACACTTGAAGACATGTTTCAAGCTTGTGTGATGGAGTTCAAAGGTACATGGGATGAATATATTGCCTTGATTGAATTGTTTATAATAATTATTATCATAGTAGTATATAGATGGCACCATCTGAAGCATTATATGAAAGAAAATGTCAAAGGCCTATCTATTAGGATGAAGAAGGGATGCATGTTTTAAAAGGGCTAGAACTAGTGCAAGACATTATGGATAAGGTGAATGTAATCAAAAGCAAACTTAAAGTAGCATAAGACATGCAAAAGAGCTATGTAAACCAATTCAGAAGAGAAATGGAATAAAAGGTGGGAGACAAAGTGTTCCTTCGAGTTTCACCATGGAAAGGAATAATTTGATTTGGCAAGAAAGGGAAACCATAATTAGATTGAATGTGTGTGTGATAATTTTATGGTATGATTATGTTATATTACATGTATATATGATTGAATTGTTACATTTTACATGTGAATGCAAGTCAAATGAGAATCATATGCTCTTAATGATTACTTGGTATACCATTTGTGAATGAGCACTTGCATATGGAATTAAAAGGGTATTGTGACCGGCTTGTCAAACACTTACAAATCACGTGGAAGATGGACTAATAGGTCCCATTGGCACATGTTATTAATCAAATGAATCACTTATTATATGCTGGCCAACAAAATCAAATGTCACTTGAATCACATGAATTCCTGGGAGCAGTGTTTGCCTTGCATGGTCATGACAAAAATTATTCTATTGCATTTGCACTTGCATAGTCAAATGTTATACTTATAATGTATCCTGATGATATTTGATTGTTGGTTGTATTATAAGAATTTGATTATTATTTTTATTCATTGAGTCGCAACTCACCAAATTGTAATTATATTTTTTAGATATCGAAGAATAGGGATTGGACACTTTGATGCATAGAGTTTTCCATTGAGACACATGGACCGCAGGTCATCGACTGAATTTCAACTCTTTCTCTCCTTGTGTCATGTACATACATCTAGATAAGAACTAGTTATGGTCACTAGTCTTTACATTAGTTAACATATATGTATAATAAATACATATTTGATTGTGTATGTATGATGAATAAAACCTTTATGCATATGTATTTTCAGACATGGATGCCATGAGTTTTGTAAATGAAAATGGTCGTTACAGTTTTTGGTATCAAAGCGGGGATAGGTTCTATAGGGACATACATATGAACATGAAATTACTTCTGCACTATTTTGCATTATCATATGACATAGTCTTATATGTATATTGGGCATTAGCATATGGTAATCATGGTAGTACCTATGGCTTACCAAAGAGAAAGGAGTCAGCCGATTTGCATTCCATATAAGCATCATGCCCACTATTAAGAGATCAACCTGCTGATAGAGTTAGATCTCTTACGCATTCTCGTTCACAACACATATCTTATGGTTAGCCACAACATAGAATTGGTGAACCAACAGTGCAGAGTCTAGAAATTCAAAGAGAGAGAAGGTATGATAAATTAAAAAAACAGGGTGCAGTTGACTTCAGTGATACCACAGATCTATCATTGGCAGAGGCATGGCTAAAAAGAACACAAAGAGTTTTGAACTTGATGAAATACACACCAGAAGAAAAGTTTGATTATACTGTATCACTATTATAGGGGATGCATACAATTGGTGGGAAACCATTCCAAGGAGTGATGCCCAACCTCCAATGCTTACATGGAATGACTTTCTGCGTGAGTTCAATAACAATTACATGCCAAAAGTGTACAAAATTGATAAAAAAAGAGATTTTTTGAACCTAAAGTAGGGGCAAATAACTATAGTTGAATATGAGGTAAAATTCAAACAGTTATCTTACTATGTGTCCTTTATGGTAGCTACTAATAAAGACAAATGTCGAAAATTTGAAGAAGGAATGAGATATGAGATCAGAAGTAAGATCACAACTATAGATCATGAAAGTTATACCAAACTAAAAGCTACTGCAATCAGGATGGAAAGATTAGAAAAAGAAAGGATGGAGCAATGAGTAAAAAGAGGGCCTACTAAGTTTATAGAGGATTTTAATAGAAAGAAAGGTAAACATGGAGATTATATGCCATCACAATCTAGTGCTAGGGGTGGTTATTCTAGCTATAGAGGTAGAGGATTAGGACTTTATGTTATGCAGGCATAGGTTAAGGTCAAGTTATGTAACAACGACCCTCATGTGTTCATTGTGGCAGGCAACATATGGGTGAATGTAGAAAATTGACTGGGGGGGTGCTACTTTTGTGGGTCTCTTAATCATATGCTTAGAGATTGTCCTAAAAAATCTAGAATGTCAGAGGGAGGTAGAGGCAGAGGCAGAGCTACATCAGAGCCCACAGTTGAAGTTTTAAAGGTAAGTGGAGTTAGAGTATCATTTGGTAAAGGCAGAGGTAAAGGTAGAACAACCACAATTAGCCAAGGTATGAGTAGATCAGAAGGTCAGAGTTCTAAACCCTGACATAGGTTAGAGTATTTGCCATGACTAGGCAAGAAGCTATTGCTGCTCTATAAGTAATCACTGGTAAACTTTTTCTCTATGATTTAAAAGTCAATGCCTTAATTGATCCTGGCTCCACACATTCATTCATTTCATTGAACATGGCATCACAATTATGTAGTAAGCATCAACCTTTAGGTTTTGATTTATGTGTTAGTACTCCTTTGAGAGATGTGATGATTGTGGATAAGGTATGTCGTGATTGTGTGATTCACATTGATGACGTTGAGTTGAATGCTGATATAGTATTATTGCCACTACGTGAATTTGATGTGATACTGGGTATGGATTGGTTGTCTACATATCATGCAATAGTGAATTGTTTTACTAAGGAAGTTGTTTTGGAATCTCCAAATCATATAAGGGTTATGTTTCAAGGGGAAAGGCAAATTGTACCTGCATGTCTAGTTTCTGCTATCAAGGCCTTTCGCATGATTAAAAGTGGATGTATGGCTTATTTGACACTTGTGGTAGACACAAGGTTAATAAATGAATTACTTGAGAATATTTTCGTGGTGAATGAGTTTCCAGATGTGTTCCCAGCTGACTTGCTTTGTTTGCCACCCGATAGGGAGATAGAATTCACAATTGAGTTAGTCCCATGAACTGCAGCGATATCCATACCACCTTATAGGATGGCTCCAGCTGAGTTAAGAGAATTAAAAACCCAATTGCAGGAACTACTTGAAAAGGGATTCATCAAACCTAGTGTGTCACCATGGGGTGCTGCAGTATTATTTGTTAAAAAGAAAGATGGGACAATGAGGCTATGTATTGATTACATGCAGTTAAATCAGGTCACTAAGAAGAACAAGTATCCTTTACCAAGGATAGATGATCTATTTGACCAGTTACAAGGAGCACAAATGTTTTCTAAAATTGACCTAAAATTATGATATTATCAGCTTAAAATTTCAAACTCAAATGTACCAAAGATAACTTTTCAAACCAGGTATGGACATTATGAATTTTTGGTGATGCCATTTGGTTTGACTAATGCACCAGTAGCATTTATGGCTCTTATGAACAAAGTGTTCTAGCCTTTGTTAGAAAAATTTGTAATTATGTTCATTGATGACATACTGATGTATTCAAGGAGTAGAGAGGAGCATGAAAAACATTAAGGATTGTGTTGCAAATTTTGAGAGAAAAATGACTATTTGCTAAATTAAACAAGTGCAAGTTTTGGATTGACCATGTGGTATTTTTAGGACATATAGTTTCTAAAAAGAGCATAGAGGTGGATTCAAACAAAATTGAAGCAATAGTAAAATGGGAAACCCTAAAGAATGTTGCAGAAGTTCGAAGTTTCTTAGGCTAGCTGGGTATTATCGTCGATTTATTGAGGGATTTTCACTTATAGCTGCTTCTTTGACTAAATTGCTTCAGAAAAATGTACCATTTCAATGGTCTAAAGCATGTCAGGAGAGTTTTGATGAATTAAAAGATAGATTGACATCAGCTTCAATGTTAGCCATTCCTATTGGTACAGAGGATTTGTAGTATATAGTGATGCCTCTTATCAAGGTTTGGGATGTGTTCTAATGCAACATGGTAAGGCAATTACATATGCATCTAGACAATTGAAACCTTATGAATTATCTTATCGAGTACATGACCTAGAACTTGCTACCGTTGTGTTTGCTTTGAAAATATAGAGACACTACTTATATGGAGAAACTTTTTAGATATTTACAGATCACAAGAGCTTGAAGTATTTGATGAGCCAAAAAGAGTTAAACATGAGACAAAGGCGGTGGTTAGAACTACTAAAGGATTATGATTGTACCATTGTGTATCACCCAGGGAAGGCAAATGTGGTTATTGATGCTTTGAGCGGGAAATCAAGAAGCGGTGTAGCTCATTTATAGGTATTTCCATTATCATATTTAGTTCAATTACGTGCTATGAATATGGAACTAAATATACAAAAGAATGGAGGATTGATTGCTACTTTTCAAGTGAGATCAATGTTGCACGATCGAATTAAAGAAGCATAGGGCAAGGATCCAAAGTTATATAGAATGATTGAAATGGTAAAACAGGGGAGACATGGTGATTTTGATATTCGAAATGATGCCTTGATGTTGGGTTCTCATATTTATGTGCCTAATATTGACAACTTGCAAAGAGAAATCCTAGAAGAAGCACATAATGCTTCATATACCATGCATCCAAGAATGACGAAAATGTACAATACCGTGTGATCTCATTTTTTGTGGCCTAAAATGAAGAAAGATGTAGCAGTCTATGTTTCAACATGTTTGACTTGTCAGCAGATCAAAACAGAACATCAAGTATTAACTGCAAAATTGAAACCATTGACAATTCCAGTATGGAAATGGGAAAGAATAACCATGGACTTTGTATATGAGTTACTGAGGACTTTGAAGAAGAATGATGCTATATGGGTGATCACTGATAGACTAACCAAGTCAGCTCACTTTTTGCCTATTCGATAGGGTAGTTCACTTAAGCACTTAGCCAAGAAATATGTGGATAAAATTGTCAGATTACATGGTGTTTCAGTGTCCATTGTTTCAGATAAAGATCCACTATTGACATCTCGATTTTGGGTTAGTTTGCAAAAAAGCTACTTTGGGTACCAAGTTGAGTTTCTATACTACTTTTCATCCTCACACAGATGGACAATCAGAAAGGATAATTCAGACACTTGAAGACATGCTTTGAGCTTGTGTGATAGAGTTCAAAGGTGCATGAGATGAATATATTGCCTTGATTGAATTTGCTTATAATAACCATTATCATAGCTATATATAGATGGCACCATATGAAGCATAATATGGAAGAAAATGTCAAAGCCCAATCTATTAGGATGAAGAAAGGAAGCGTGTTTTAGAAGGGTCAGAACTAGTGCAAGACACTATAGACAAGGTGAAGGCAATTAAGAGCAAACTTAAAGCAGCATAAGACAGGCAAAAAAGCTAGGCATACCATCGCAAAAGAGAAATGGAATATGAGGTAGGAGACAAACTGTTCCTTCGAGTTTCACCATGGAAAGGAATAATTCGATTTGGCAAAAAGGGGAAACTGAGTCCTTGATACATAGGACCGACCATATGAGATCTTAGAAAGAATCAGTCCATTGGCTTATAAGCTAGCACTACCACCAGAGATGGCTCAGATTCATGATGTATTCCATATGAGTATGCTTAGGAAGTATTAGTTTGATCCTACACATATACTTAGGGATCCATCGATAACAATTGTAGATGATGTAAGTTACATTGAAGAACCAGTGGAAATCATCGGTTATAAGACAAAACAATTAGGAAATTGACAAATCCCTTTAGTTAAGGTGTTATGGAGAAATCACTCATAAGAAGAGGCTACATGGGAAACTGAATAATATCCACATTTGTTTACATGTACTGAATTTTGAGGACAAAATTCTTTATAAGAAGGGAAGAAATGTAACATCCTTATCAACATTCATTGGCATTATCACATGAATATATTCATTGCATAAATGATATGAAATCCCACATGAACATATGCATTGGATAAATAATCATTTAGACATTTGAATTGAAGAAGCACGACAATGACACTTGCGTCGTTGCATTTGGGACACTTGAACATAGATGCAGTGTTTGTATAATTGCATGACAAATTGTTTTATGTTGTGTGCTTATTATAACATCATAAAGAATGGTGTTATAAAGCTTAATTTAAAGTATAAGGAGCATCTAGGAATTAGGAGATGGATGGAGGTGCTTAAGGAGCGAAGAAGAGGGACTAAAAGGGGAAAGTGAACTTCCAACCAATGAGAATGCAACACCATGATTTTGTCTTGTTGTAATAGGCTTTAAAGTGGAATTTTTGATGCTTTAAGATTAGAATTAAGGGGTTAGACATGAGTTATAGTAGAAGATAGAGTGAGCTAAGGAAGAAAGAAAGAAAGGAAGAAGAAGAAGAAGAAGAAGGAGAGGAAGAAGTATGGGTTGCCTAGGAAAAAGTCTTAAGGTTTTCTAATTTTGGGACAATAGGTAAGTTAATTTATCTTCTTCTCAACTGAAATTAACCTCTCATTACATATTAATCATGCATGGTTAGTGAAAATTATGGAGTAATTGAGGTAGAGCTCTTGGATGGAAGTTGAAATTCAAGAGAAGAAGAGCTGTTTGTGTTGGATTTTACTGTTAGAGCAGAATTTTGTACCCACGATTTCATAACCCTAGAAAAGGAATTAGGAAAGTGAAAAATATGAAATTTTTAGCTTTATATCCCATATAAATGCATATGAAACATTTTTGCTTGATTTAGTGTGTGTGAGGAGTTATGGCTCCTTCATTAGGACTTGTTCATAACCAACTTAGATGACCTCAGTCTTTCTGTTTTCTTATATTTTATTGGCCTTATGTTTTGATTTTTGACAAAGTGTAAAAAATGAAATTTGTAGGGTTATATCCCCTCTAAATATCTATAAAGAATTTTGGATTGATTTGTTTTGTGGGAAGAGATATGGCTCATTGATTGTGACTGACCAAGTACCCGGATGAAACCCCTCCTTTCTTTTAATTCTGTTTTCCAAGAATTTGATGGCCATAGATTCAGAATTTGATGATGGTCCAAACTTGAAAGTTATATATTTATTTCTGATCTACATACCTATGAAATATTTTTTCCAAATCCAACATGGTTGTTGAGATATTGTCCCTTCATCATGACTATTTGTCAATATGTTACAAAACTACTCACCCTAAGATTGGTCCTTTATTTTGGTGGTCTTATAGACTGAATTAGACAATAAGTAAAACATGAAAACTATTCCTTTAAATGTTTTATAATTGATAATAGATTATTAGTGTTATTTAATTTGTATAATTTGAGATGCACCCAAGAATGTAAGACCTACTCAGGCTGAGATGATATTGCAACAGGGCGGAATTTAAAAATTCACCACATTTTCTGTGTGTTTGATATTGACCTGAAATTTGAATATGTTGTATCATTATATGTCAAGTTTGTTTGAAAAAAAGAATCAAGTCATTTGTATAAGTATATCTAGAGTTATTTCTATGAGAGTGTAGTAAACTAAGGCTGCCATATAAGGAAAATATGCATAAACACTAGGTCCACTTGCATGAATCATGCCATAATTGCATATCAAGCATTCATAATCATTTTGACATACTTATAACCATGTTTGTATCAAATGTTAAGATCTCAAAACTTTGAGGAAGCCTTAGAGAGAGAACCAAACCTACCATAAAGATTGGTCACATCAAAGGGTGAGTAAAAAACCATAATTAGATTTAATATGTGTGTGTGATAATTTTATGATATGATTATGTTCTATTACATGTATATATGATTGAATTGTTACATTTTACATGTGAATACAAGTCAAGTGAGAATCATATGTTCTTACTACCATTTGTGAATGAGCACTTGCATATGGAACTAAAAAGTTATTGTGACCGGCTTGTCAAACACTTGCAAATCACATGGAAGATGGACCAATAGGTCCCATTGGCACATGTTATTGATGAAATGAATCACTTGTTATATGTTGGCCAACAAAATCAAATGTCACTTGAATCACATGAACTCTCAGGAGTAGTGTTTGCCTTGCATGGTCATGACAAAAATTAATCTATTGCACTTGCACTTGCATAGTCAAATGTTATACTTGTAATGTATCCTGATGATATTTGATTATTGGTTATAACATAAAAATCTGATTTTTTTTATTCATTGAGTCGGGACTCACCATCACAATTATATTTTTCAGATATCGAAGAATAGGGATTGAACACTTTGGTGCATAGAGTTTTGTATTAAGACACATGGACCACAAGTCATCGGCTGAATTCCAACTCTTTCTCTCATTGTGTCATGTACATACATCTAGATAGGAACTAGTTATGGTCACTAGTCTTTACATTAGTTAACATATTTGTACATTAATTACATGTTTAATTTTATATGTATGATGAATATAACCTTTATGCTTATGTATTTTCGAACTTGGATGCTATGAGTTTTGTTAATGAAAATGGTCGTTACAATGTATGTATCAAATGTAGGATCTCAACACTTTGAGGAAGCCTTAGAGAGAAAACCAAATCTACCGTAAAGGTTGGTCACATCAAATGGTGAGTAAAAACCATAATTAGATTCTAATGTGTTTGTGTGATAATATTATAATATGATTATGTTCTATTACATGCATATGAGATTGAATTGTTACACTTTAAATGTGAATACAAGTCAATGAGAATTATATGCTCTTAATGATTACTTAGTATACCATTATGAATGAACACTTACATATGAAACTAAAAGGATGTTGTGAATGGCTTGTCAAACACTTGTAAATCACGTGGAAAAGGGACCAATATGTCCTATTGGCACATATTATTGATTAAATGATTCATTTGTTATATGCTGGCCAACAAATATCAAATGTCACTTAAATCACATGAATTCCCGAGAGCAGTGTTTGCCTTGCAAGGTCATGATAAAAATTAATCTGTTACACTTGCACTTACATAGTTAGTTGTTATACTTGTAATGTATCTTGATGATATTCTTATGTTGATTGTGCCATAGGAATCTGATTATTATTTTTATTCATTGAGTCACTACTCACTAAATCGTAATTATGTTTTTAAATACTGAAACTTAGGGTTTGGATACTTTGGTGCATAGAGTTTTGCATAGAGACACGTAGGCCACAGGTCATTGGCTGAATTCCAACTCTCTCTCTCCTTGTGTCATTTATATATAACTAGATAAGAACCAATTTATGGTCACTAGCCTTGAACATTAGTTAATTAATTTATTTGTTCATTAAATACATGTTGGATCATGTATGTACTTGAATAAACCTTTATGCATATGTATTTTTGGACATGAACGCCATGATTTGTAAATGAAAATGGTCGTTACACTAGATCATTTGATCATAACACAAATCATGAGTTTAGCATGCATTTTAATTACAAAGTTAGGTATTCATATAGGACAAAATTGAATAAACTTCTATAGAAGGGATTTCCACTAGGAGAGTTAATAATGTCTACTCCAAGTCTTCAATGTTATTGATTTTATCAGTTTTCAATATGACAAAATATTGAAAAGTTATAACATCTCTTCTAAATATTTATATATTAGTTATATCTAAAAAAGTACAAGAGTATGTTCATAGGAGATGATATTTAAAAGGTGGCAAGCTTAAAAATGAATAAGAAGAAGTAAAGAAGCCACCACTTTATTTAAGCAACTAAGTAAAGAGATGAGAACACTTTTTTAGAAGAAGTTAAGTTAACCATGTTAACAAAAAAGAGTGCATTTTGAAATAACTTCTTGAATAATTTTAGAAGGGTTCGAAGATCTATAATATATGGTTGAAAAGTTGAAGATGTCTAGTTGAACTAAATGATGAATAATTCCAATACGTACAGAGAAAGTTATAAGCATTTGAGTGAAGAAAGGTCATGATGAATCCAAAGTTGTCATATAGATAAGTCAACTTAAAAATTCTTTATAACTTTATTTAAAAGGTTTAAATAATAAGCCATATATGTATGGAAATATCCTTGAGTCAATTTCTAATAAAATAAAATAATTTGCAATGTAAAGTTTAATAAAGAAAGCTATGAATAGTTGAGTAACATAAGAATCAGGTTGTTCACCACTTGAACAAGTCCATTCAACATGAAAAGAAAATGAATTTCTTCATCCAAAATTAAGGAACAAACTAGCCCTTAGTGGAATAACTTGTTCAACCCTATAACAAATAGCTAATTTTGCCTAAAATGGCTAGATTTGTGTTTCAGATGTTTCTACCCATTCAAATGGACTTAGGGCTATATAAGCATATATAATATGCTCTGATATATCATGAATGCTAGAACAAGCTTCATCAAGTATTCAAGTCTTCCTTCCTTCCTTTATTTCTTTATCTATTAGGTTTCATACTTATAAAAGGTTAGAGTGTATGACTATGAGTGATCTTCTTTGAGCATTATTTATACGTTTCAGACTAATAAATGTACTTTATGAATGGTTTAACTTATATCTTGAATAAGTTGAGAAAACCTTGAGGTAACGCTAAAAAAAAGTCCTTGACATGTTGGTGTTGAGGCTAAAAAAACACTACTTAGGTTTTTCTCTTGAGCTTAATAAAAAGAGAGTATAAAGATTCATCCTTGGCCATTTAAAGGATAGGTTATATCTTAGCCTCTAAAAGATAGTGGAAAGGAATTAGTGGGGATACTAAAGGAGAGGTAATAAAGAGGATTATTTTTGAACCTTTATAAATTATAATTTTATTTTCATTATCTATTTCTGCTTTCTTTATGTGTGATTGAGCATCAAAATTCAAAATTTGCATTATTTACCATAGCCTTATTCACCGCTCTCTAGAGCTTCATATAAGACTAACAATGGGTACTAGAGCCAAACTCATTTCAAGGCATGTTTACAAAGAGTGATGGTTTGGCATTCCATGAAAAAGCTCAATCAATCTTTAAATCCCCCTTCTTTAATAATACCAGTTGTCCATATTAGAAGAATCATATGATGATCTTCCTTGATAGTGAAATAATTAATTTATAGGACATTCTTAAAAAAGAAAAGAAAGTTCCCACAAAGAAAGTAGGTGAGGTCTTAGTGCCACAATCGAATAATGAGTGGACACTTAAAGAAAAGAATGACAAACTAAAGAATCAAAAATCTATCATGTTCTATTTTATGTTATTCATAAGTCTTAGTATGAAAAATTGAAAATGTACATATACGCTAAAGAAATTTTGAACATTTTCTAAACCCAACATGAATGAAATGGTGAAGTGATGAAGAAGAATATGAAGATACAAAATTGTACTTATAAGACCTTTGTGTGTAAGCCTCATGAGGCTATCATTAACATGTACAATCACTTCATTAACATAGTGAGGTCTTTGAAGGCATTAGGTAAGACATACTATAATATGAATATGGTGGCCAAGATCCTTATAACACTTCCTAAAGAGAAATAGGAAGCAAAGAAAATTGCCATTAAAGAAGCTCATAAAATGAAAGCTTTATCTCTTGATAAGCTTATAAGGAAGTTACTAGCTCATGGAATCACATTGGAGTAACCCAATGGAGATAAAAGCTTAAAGAGGGAAAATGTTGCATTCAAGGCAAAAAATGTAAAAAAAGAATCCTTCTCTTCTTCTTCCCCATCCTTTTTGTCTGGTGATAATGAAAGCACTTCGAGTAAAAAAGATGAGATAGACCTCATCATAGAGCAAATTCAAAAGCTCCTTATTAATAACAAGAAGGCAAATTCTTAAAAAGCTTTAAGAAGTGCAACTCTTCAAGGAGTAACCAATAACTTTGTCATTAGTGTAATAAAATTAGACATATAAAAATGGATTGCCTACTTAAGGAGAAGATAAACAAGAACACCATCTAAGAATCACCACAAGAAAGCACTAAAAGCCAAAACATGGAATAACTCAAGCTCTTAAAAAGAAAAAGAAGAAAGCCTAATAAAGAGAGGTTGAACTTGTGCTTCATAACCATTAATTGATGCAAGAAGGTGAGAGGGAAAAAAAGGATGGTAATGAGGTAAATCCATTTGACTTTCTCTAACACAATCAATTATATGAGCTTGTTGCATGCATAACTAATGATCATTTGATGATTTTAAAAAATTATGTCTTTAAAAATTTCTATTTTTAAGCTCAAAGGAAAATGTTTTGAACTAGAAAACACCTCTTCCATACTTGATAAAGAAAATGATAATTTGAAAATTTCATTGAAATATTTTAAGGTTTTGCAAAAATAGGATGAGAATTTGAAGAAGGAACATTTGAACTTAAAAGAAAATATTTCGAAGCTTTCAAAAGGAAAGGAAAAAATTGGATGCAAATATGGAAGCCTTAATTAATCATTTATTCATTTAGTTAAACATGTAATAAGCTTTACTCATGTAACTACCTCTACTTTAACTCCTCCATTCAAGGATCATGCGTAGGCTAAGCATACTAAACATCTAGCCCTCATAGTGCTAAAACACATAATGCCATATATAAGACCAATACATATGCACAAAAATAATAGCCAAAGCTAATCAAAATACACAAGTATCCACTAGGATTCTAAAGAAAAGGGTCGATCATACTTTTATATACAGACTTTAAAGGTCATGGCAATAATGCACTTGTAGTTACACATGCAGGTCACATAATAAAACAAATGATCATACATGGATATATAGATCTAAAAGATTTGATGGATATTATTATAGGTTTATATGGCAACAAGGTACAATCTTATTATGCTATACAATCTTATTATGCTAAGGTAGATCATTTGAATATAATATTGTTGGACTAAGATGGTTAATCCTAAGTCTAGAACCTCTTTTGATCTTAACAAAGAAGATTGATCATCACTAATATTTCAAATAAGTGTTGATTTTGTAGAAATAAATAAATCTCTCAAGAAGAAATGAAAGGAGTTGATAAACTCCAAAGTGACATGTAAATCGCGATCGCAATCTAGGATTCGCGATCGCAACTCATGTTAAGGCATGCTGAAATTCAAGCAGGTGAAATCACAGAGCCATTCTCGGCCACGACCTATGGAAGAAAAGAAGCCAAAATATGACAGATGAATTCTCGGTGAAAGTCACGCCCTTGTCGCAACCGTGAATTTCAAAGTAACTCAAGAGGGAAACAAGTCCATAACCACAGCTTGACAAGTGTCCTAGAAGACTGTTGGAAGTTAAATTTCATGGAGGCATCTTATTGGTAGCGACCGTGAATCCTGAGGAAGAAAGATGACCACTTTGACAGACGGATTCCCGTCCTTTGTCGCGACCTGTACAAGAAAACTTGCGATCGCGACTTCTGAAAGTAAGTAAAAGACAATGATTATATTTTCCTGGTAAACTAATAAGAAGCTACCACGTGGACTAGCAGTTAGACACGAATAGGGTTTTCCTTAAAGAATTTGGATTTAGTGACCGCGAAATGGTAGTAACGACTGGGATTTCATCCTGACAAGCATTTAATGCAGAATCTGTCTAGTATGTCTTAAAGATTTGATGAGCTATGATCTGTAACGTCTCTTTGGTGAAGTTTGGCTATAAATACATCACCAAATAGCCATGAATAAGGTTGCTAAGAAATTTATTACAAGTGATTAAAGCTCTCAATCTTTGCTAGTCGTTTTCTTCATTTTTCTTTATGAAATTGTAATTGTTAGGTGTGAGCTTTAAACACCAAGTTGTAAGATTATAGTGTTAGATTGTAAAAACATTCCAAGAAAGGTTTAAGTGTGAGCATAGTGAAACACTTGAGTGAGGTTGTGTGTTAGCCTAAAAACACATTGTTGTAAGGTTGTGTGTTAACCATCAAAACACAAGTTGTATAAGTTGGGTGTGAGCTTGAAAACACCTTGAGATAGTGAAATACCCAATTGATTAATTGGGGAGTGGATGTAGGGTCAATTATACCTGAACCACTATAAATCGGTTGTCTCCCTTCTACTCTTTCTTCTTCCCCTTTTCTTTGTTGTTGAAATTTTTATACACCAATTCAACCCCCCTTCTTGGTGCTTAGGGACAATAGGTTTTGCTCCAAAATAGGTTAACTTATTATGAATGTATGACCACGGTTTCTTACTCCATTTTTATAAATGGCAAACCTCATAATTTTTATGACTCAAAAGGGGGTTTCGTTAAGGTGACCTTTTGTGGCCATATTTTTTTCTTTTGTATGCAAAGGGATTTTTATCTCTAATTCACAAAGCTTAACAAACTAGTGTCATACATAGTATTCAGAACAGTAGATGGACATCCATAATTTTTCATCTACTTTTTATTGATAATAGTATTTTATTTGATCGAGCAAACTGATTAGAATCCTAGTACTTTGCTTCTATCTTGGAGATCTATGAAAAAGCATTTGAGCAAAAAAAAAAAAGAGTCAATCTTGACAAATTAGAGATGATTTTTAAGAAAAAGTGACTGATCAATCTAGGGATGAAATCAGACAAATTTTGGGTGTGAATGGAGTGAAGCAACATAATAAGAATATTGGCTTAAGTATTTGGGCTCACTTGCCGAGGAGTGTCATTCAAAGAAGCAAATTTTTTTCAGGTATCATAGATAGAATTACTAGTCACCCTAGGAATTGGAAGGAATGTGAATTATCAAAGGCATGGGAAGAAATTTTAATGAAAGTCATAGCCCTATCAATTTCAAATATACAATGTCATGTTTCTTATTGTCATTATATGTGTGATAGCATTAAGAAGTTGGTCTCATGATTTCCATGATATCAACAACAAAAATTACACGAGTGTAAATTGAATTGATGATAAAGAATGAGAAGGCAAGCGATATGAGATTTTGAGATATATATGCGTTTAACCTTGTTATGCTCACTAGCAATATTGGTGCTAAAAATAGATTGATGACTCTTCATTAGATAATTCACTCAAAACTAAGTACTTTTAGAATTCTTATATTCTTAAAGCTATGATTGGTAAAAAAAAAAAAAAAACCCAAGTAAACTTGAAGGAGTTTGATGGAAGCAAAATGGGTTATTGAGAAAGGCTTGTATTAGCATATTAGCATTGGTGAAATGGTCTTAAAATGTTATCATCATGTACTTCTCTCCTTAATAGTGTGAAAGTGAGTTACCATTGGAGCTAAAAATATTTTGACTATGCCATTGAGCTTTTAAGGCCAAGTAGATTCTGTATTTGGCATTTTTTGAGAGTTAGTCACTATTCTATCAAAAATGGCTACCACTTAGCAATTAAGTATCTTTAAGCATAATGAATTCAACCATCCTTGAGTTCGATTATATTTCAAAGGTTTAGGACATTTCATTTGGAAGATGGATGTATCACCAAAGTTGAGGCATTTCTTATGGTTTGTATGTCATGTCTTTTTACTTATGAACTAAGCTCTGGTTCATAGAGGAGTGGATGTGGATTTAAACTGTCAGTGTTATGAGTAGACTACTAAAATAATATTTTATGTGAGATTATAAGTAGACAAATGAAATATGGAAACTCAATCCTTTCTATTCTACAATCCATGCTAATTCTTACTTAAATTTTATAGATTGGTTCTACTCTTGTCAATCTTCCATTGACACAAGTCAAACAAAATTGATATGCATGTTATTATGGTCCCTATGGAATTCAAGGAATAATCTAAATGCACTCTTCCTCATCATGTCCTTTTTAGTCATAACACTTATTAATAGATTATTAAAATATGAAGGTAGTACCCTCTAAAGCTACATCTATTAGGTTGGTAGAAATTTACACCTTCAAAAGTGAAATTCAATAAAAATATGGTGTTTTTTTTTTAGAATGATGGATATAAGATAAGAGTTATTCTAAGTGATTATAATAGGCAAGTTCTTACTACAACATCTAGATGGAATGTAATACATATTTTTGTGGATTTAGTGAAAGCTCATATAATCATTATAGGTCTTTAAATGGCAGGTGATATGTACTTCCAAAATATTAAATTTGAAATGAACTATAAAATCCTATTTTATAAAAAGCTAGCAAAAAAAAGTAATTTATATCTCAATTTGGTCATAGAAGATATTTGCAGCATGTTTTCTCATTTTTAGTCTTTTAATTTTTCATTCATTCTAAGGACTACTAATATAGTTACCCACTTATTAGCTAGAGTTTATTTTGATGACTGTACATACATTTTTACTTGGGTGGATCATCTTTCATCAATAATTTTGAATTCTATTTATCTTGATTTAAGTTAGTAATAAATCTTCATGTTGACCCTATGGTGTATAATGTAAAGTGAGGAAAGTCAAGGAAGAGCTATGTAAAATTGCTATGTCTTTTGAAGTTATAAAGATCTAAGTAGAATTGAAATGGTAAGAAGAAAAGCCATATGATAGAAAGATGAAAGCAAAGAAGAAATGAAGAGGAAAAGGACCAAGAAGATGGCTATATGTTAAACTTGAAGTTTGGGCTTGGAAAGAAGTGAACAAACCCATTCGATAAGTAAGCATCCTATTCAATAAAAAAGCCATTTCAAGCTAAAGAGCCATAGAACTTTGAATGGCCTTATGTATGCAATTGAATGCCTTATTTATAATAAAATAGACTCATTCAAGGAAGAGAACCACCTTATTCACTAAGAGCAATATTGAAAAATTCATCTAATAGCCATGAATGGCCTGAAGGCAAGTTGAACAACTTCATTCAACATAAGTAAAATTATTGAATTTCATCTAGAAGCTATAAACAACCTAAAATAGGTTTGAATAACTTGTGTAAACGACCTATTTGAGAAATGAACATCTTGTTTAATAGAAGTGAATGGCTAATGCTGGAAGGTAGCTTGAAGAGCTAAACATGAATGACTAAGTGGAATGGCTCCATTTAAGGATAAATACCTCATTTAGTCAATATGAATGGCCTATTTAGCCAGTAATTGCTAATCTTTTAGCTTTTTGTATACCTTTATGTCTATTGGCTAATTTTTAATTTTGAACTTGTATAAGGACCTCAATATGAAGTTGAAATAGGTTAAAAGGCTTATGTATTTATTAAGAGGTTTAGTGTCACGCTTCAAATTTGAGGGTCATGACTGGCATGAAGCTAAAGTGGTGGCCTTAACCTTATTGGCCTATATATACATTTAAATTAAGAAAATATAAATTTTCAAATAGGTAAAAGTGTAATATAGAAATAAATAAAAAATTATTCTAAAATTTTTTTAACGTATAAATGACAACTTGTCAAATATAATATATTAATTAGTTTATAATATATCAAATTCATATATTTAAAATAAAAAAATTACATTCAAAATCTATTGGGATTATCTACTAAAGATGAGAAAACTAATCTAATAAAAAATATATATTACTCAAAGAAAATATATTTAAAGATATCAATAGCTCGGTTTGGAAAACTGGGTAGTCTCATTTGATATTAAATAAGACCTGCAAAGCTGAGTTATGAAGGGGCAAGCATAACCACAACTCAGTAAGACATTATATGAGGCAAGGATTCCTAACCTCTTGTGATATTTATATAAAAAAGAAATAAACATACAACAATATGCAAATACATAACATGATCAAGTTTAAGTAAACATCATAATTCACTTACAAGTAGAAATCAAATAAATTAAGAACATCAATTAATTCATAAAATCACATATATGGGAAAGACTGAGATAAAACCAATCAAGTAATACATATAAGGCTTCGTAACCAATAGATAATATATAGGTCTTTATAGCCAACATATACATATACAATTGAGGTTACTATGGGGTATACGCCATATCATTCTCCACAGGCCTATATTAATATACACATATACATATAACTTAGGTGCACCATAAGGGTTCAAGTCCTTATCTTACTTAAACATAACATAATGGAAGTAATCCAATTATCATATCACAGGTAGCCCATAATTCACAACACAATTTATTAATTATAAAGATATTCATATAAAATATATAGTTGTTCCTTGACTTCTAAGCAAACATACAATTATTCACACAAATGCACTAATTCATTCTCATTAAGTTTAACAAAACCATATAATCCCTCACTTAGTTGCAAATATAAAACAGTCCCCTCACTGTAACACCACCTAAACTAATATATGTAAATAAAATAAATAAATATCTACTAATAATGGTTATTCTTATTAGACTAGGTTGATCAAACCTAAGTCAAAGGCCTCTTTTGATATTGACAATGAAGATTGATACGTACAAATGTTTTGTCTAAGAGTTATTTTTGCAATCTCTAAGTTAGTTTCATATTGGAAGTTAGATGAAAGTCTAAACCTCTAACCTTGGGTAAGACATCCAAATTCACAATCAGGATCCTCTAATTCACGACTGCGACCTTACAAAAAGGATGGATGGAATTAGTCCAGAAGAATTTGTAGGGGAAATCACAGACGCAATCTAGCCTAGGGAAATTTGAAAGACACACAAGGATATTTGCAGTGGTATTTGAATTGGAGTCGTGACCACAAATTTCATAAATGAAAGGAGGAACCAAGTTTGCAACCATATCACGTTAAGTGTCCAAGGCAACCATTGAAATATCAAAATTCATGAAGGCGAAGCATCTATCATGACTGCAACCCAAAAGAGTGTTTTCACGTCACCAAATAGAAAGATTTGAGGTCCCTATTGCACCTAAGAAGAATATCAATCGCAATCTCGACTTTTGGTTGGTTGATTAAATACGACTATGTTTCTTGGAGCACCAATGGTAGAAAGACACATGGACTAGCCGTTAGACACAAAATGGGGTTATCTATCGTGATTTCAATCATCCCAGTGCAAATTGGAAAATCGTAATTGCGAAATGCTAGTCACGATCGCGACTTCAGTCTGACAGGTATTTAATGCAAAATCTGCCTAGCTTACCTTAAAGATTTAGGCATAGTTTGTTAGTAACATCTCTTTGGTGGTTGTTGCCTATAAATACTCTACCAAACAAACATGAAGAAATGAGATTTTCATTTATTGTAGCTAAACTCTTGCTAATTTGCTTCACAACTTCTTATTCTTTGATTGTGAGTTCTTGTTGTTTGGTGTAACATTAAACGCCATTATATTTAGGTTGAGAGTTAGCCTAGCTATCAAAACTCTTATAATTGGTTAAAGTGTGAGCCTGTATAAAACACTTGAGTGAGGTTTTATGTGACCCTTGAAACACAAATTGTTAGGATTATGTGTAAGCCATAAAACACATTGTACAAGATTAGTGTGAGTTTGGGAACATCATTTTAAGTTGAGTGAAATACTTAATTGTGAAGAATTAAGGAGTGGACATAGGGTTTGTTAACTCCTGAATCACTATAAATACCTTATGTTCTTTCTCTCTACCCTTTCTTAATTCTCTAAACTCCTCACCTTCCCTTAAATTTTTTTTAATCTCCCACCAATTCAATCCCTCTTCTTGGTGTACTAGGCTCAACAAGTAGTATCAGAGCCTCGTCTCATTTTAAGGCTTAATTATGTGAGAAAAGATCATGGCACGAAAAGGAATCCACACCCATCTCAAACCATATTTTGATAGATCTGACTATACTCATTGGAAGTATAAGATGGAAATTTATTTGGATAGCGATGTAGTGGATGTTTGGGATATCATACTAAAGAGTGGAAGCCACCTACTAAGGAAGTGGATGGAAGTGAAAAATTGATCCCAAGAGAAGTTCATAGGAGATCCAATGGAAAGAATGAGAGAGCTATGACAATGCTTCTTAGCTCTCTATCAAGAGAAGAGATAGGAAGGGTCCAACATTGCCTCACAGCTCATGGGATTTGGAAGGCCTTGAAAAACTATGATGAAGGCACTACTTTGGTGAAGACCAGTAGGCTAGAAATGTATGTGACCAAATGAAAGCTATTTATGATGAAGAGTAATGAAAGCATCACATATATGATGAATAGGCTCCTTTTGATTGTCACTAACATGAAGAAATTTGAAGGATTCTCATCAATCATGTCGTAAACTAAAAAATTCTTAAATCTTTTTCTCTTGAAAAGTTTGGGACCAAGGTTTATAGCATCTAAGAGTTAAATTTAGAGATTGGAAAGGTGTAAACTGATGTTCTCATAGGTAAGCTTCTAACTCATGAGCTAGCCTTGAAGAAGGATGAAAAAATGAAAAAGATGAAAGGGTAAGAAGATAAATCAGAAAAACCAAAAAAAAAAAGACCTTAGCTCTTAAATCTTCATCAAAAGAAAAGAAACCAAAGGTTATTTCTAGTAAGGAAGATAGTGAAAAAGAGGAAAAGGAGTTGGCCATGCTTTCAAGAAGTGCGAAGGAGCTGATAAAGAGAAGAAAAGAGAGAAGAAACTTAAAGAAAACAACTCCAAACCTCAAGGAAAGATTAGGTGAAGTTACATGTTATGAATGTGGTAAACAAGGGCGCATCAAGTATGACTGCTCCAAACTAAAAAAGAAGAAGAAAGGAGACAAAGAGAAGAGGAAGAACTTAAAAACAACTTAGGATGATAGCTCAAGTGAAGAGGATGAAGAAAAGGAAGTTGCAAACTTATGGTTCATGGCACAAGATGATTCTTCAAATGGGGTAAGCTCTTTTCCCCATTCTTATGAAGAATATGATGAGGTAGATCATGTAGATGATGAGCTTTTAGAAACTCTCACTTTGAAATGTGCCAAACACAAGTCATAAATGAAATCTTACAAAAAACAAATGCTCCAAACTAGAGGATAAATTTAAATCCTTGAACAATCTTGTAAGTGAATTGAGGACTTCTAATAAAGAACTCAAGAAATTTGTTAAGAGCCTTTCTGAATCATCTTCTTCTTTAAACTCCTTAAGAAATGAGAATGATTCTTTAAAGGGTGAAGTTATAGAGCTTAGAAATTCCATATCTAAGTTTTACATGGTAAAAGAAGCTTTGGACACACTTGTTATATCTCAAAGATCTCCTTTAGTTAGACATGGTCTAAGCTTCAATAGAGCATCTTCATCTTCATCTACACTCACAACTTTCATTAGAGCCTCAACACCTTAAGCATCCAGTGTCGAGGTAGTTGGTAGGAAAAATGCTCAAAACACTAAGCCACCATTGTCCAAAGGCAAAGGGAAGGCATATCAAGGCTCAAAGCCTATCCCTAAGAAGGCTAACCATGCATATATTTACACTAAGAAGCATGCTCACCGCAACACATGTAAAAAATTCACTCTACACCAATCAATTCATGCTCATGCTCACAATTACATCATCATGTTATGAGAAATACCCCCACTCATACCAAAGTCATGTATAGGAGGAAGACTCATAAGTCTAAACTCAAATGTCATTATTGCATGAAGTTTGATCACATTAACATTCATTGTTACATTAGGAAGGCTCACCTCAAATTGGAGGATCCTTTTAGGCTTAACCTCCTAGGACCTAAGTATGATTGGGCACTAAAACAAAAATGATTTATGGTATGTAGGATTATTTGGTAGCCACTAATGAAATGAATGATTAACATGTGGATAGTCGATGCTCAAAGCATATGACAGGCAACAAGAAGCTATTCATGACCCTAAAAGAAAAGTGAGGTGGCAATGTCACTTTTGGAAATAATGCTAAAGGTAAGGTAATTGGCATTGACACTATTAGTAAGAATAGTTGTTCTCTCTTTAATGATGTTTTACTTGTAGATTATTTGCAACATAATTTGCTTAGTATAAGTCAATTATATGATAAGGGTAATAAAGTCATCTTTGACCCTAGAGAATGTCGAGTTACCACTTTGGTGGATAAAAAGGTAGTCTTCAAGGATGAAAGGAAGGGTAATACCTACCTAATTGACTTAGACAATTTGGCTAATCAATCTTTAAAGTGTCTTGTGTCACTTACCAATGAAGCTTGGCTTTGGCATAGAAGACTTGAACATGCTAGCATGGAGTTCCTATAAAGCTTATCAAAAGGAAAATTAATGGAAGGACTTCTCAAGCTAAAGTTTTTTAAAGATAAGACATATGGACCATGCCAAATGGGAAAATGACATCAATCCTCTTTCAAAGCAAAGAATGTTGTAAGTACATCTAGACCTCTTTTACTTATCCATGTGGACTTGATAGGACATACTAGGAGTGCTAATTTAGGTGAAAAAATTATGCACTTGTCATAGTTGATGATTACTCTGGGTTTACTTAGGTATCGTTTCTAGCTCATAAAGCATGACATTTTTGATGCTTTTAAAAGTTTTGTAAAAAAAGTTCAAAATGAAAAGGGTTACTTCATCTCTTCTATGAGAAATGACCATGGAAGGAATTTCAAAATGAATCTTTTGAATCATTTACTTAGAGAATGAGATTTTTTAAAAACTTTTTAACTTTTAGAACACCATAACAAAATGAGTTATAGAGAGAACAAATCGGACACTAGTAGAGATGGCTAAAACTATACTTAATGAGTATTCATTGCCTAATTACTTTTGGGTTGAAGCTATTAATACTTTGTGTTACATTCCAAATCATGTTTTCAAAAGACCCATTCTTAAGAAAACTTCTTATGAGCTTTGGAATGGTAAAAAGTCTAAGTTGTCATACCTAAGAGTATTTGGATGCAAGTGCTATATCTTAAATACTAAGGATAATCTTGGAAATTTTGATTAAAAAACAAATAAAGGTATTTTCCTAAGATATTCCACTTCTAGCAAAGCCTATGGAGTTTTCAATAAGAGTTATGTAGTTGTTGAAGAGTCTATGAATATTATGTTTGATGAATCTAGTAAACTTGATCTTGGGAAAAGTTCTCTTGTTGATAATCTTATAGGTGATTTTGAGAAATTGGAATAAGAGTCAACCTCAAGAGAGATGGGTAAAGACTATGATGAAAGCAAATAATCAAGAGAAGAAAAGGAACCTCAACATCAATAAGTGGAAACCCCAAATCAAGATCTTTTCAAGGATTAGAGATTTTTCAAGCATCACCTAAAGGACCTAATCATCGGTGATACATCCAAGGGTGTAAGTACTAGATCTCAACTCAATTTTTTAGATAATAATCTTTCATTTGTTTCTCAATTTGAGCCAAAATCTATTGATGAGGCTCTTAATGATGAAAGTTGGGTAATTGCCATGCAAGAGAAACTCAACCAATGTGAGAGAAATAATATATGGGAACTTGTTCCTAGGCCTAAGGAACACCCTATTTGTAGGATGCAAATGGGTGTTTAGGAATAAGTTAGATGAGCAATCACTAGAAATAAGGCTAGATTGGTTGCTAAGGGATATAACCAAGAGGAAGGCATTGATTATGATGAAACCTATATACCCATATCAAGATTAGAGACCATTAAGATTCTTTTAGCATATGCATGTCACATGAATTTCAAACTTTTCCAAATGGATGTTAAAAGTTCATTTTTAAATGGTGTCATTGAGGAGGAAGTTTATGTTGAACAAGCTCTCGATTTTGAATCTCATATCTTTCCAAATCATGTTTTCAAATTGAATAGAGCCTTATATAGTTTGAAACAAGCTCTAAAAGCTTGGTATGAAAGGCTTAGTTCATTTATTTTGCAAAATGATTTTGAAAAGAGGAAGGTTAACACAACCTACAATCATGATACACTCATTGTGCAAATATATATTGATGATATCATATTTAGTGCTACTAATGAATCTCTTTGTAAGGATTTCGCTAAGTTTATGACTAAGAAATTTGAGATGAGCACGATGGGAGAGCTCAAATTCTTCCTTGGCCTACAAATCAAGCAAATTAAAGAAGAGATTTTCATTAACCAAGCCAAGTATACAAAGGATATACTCAAAAAATTTGGCATGGAAGGATGCAAAGTAGCAAAGACACCAATGAGTGCTACCATCAAACTAAACAAGGATGAATCAAGTAAGTCCATTGATAAGAAGAGATATTGAGGTTTGATTAGTTCTCTACTCTATCTTACTACTTTTAGACCTGATATCATGTTTGGTGTATGCATGTGTGCTAGATTTCAATATTGCCCTAAAGAATCACATCTTAATATTGTTAAAAGGATTTTTAAATATTTGTATGGTACATTACATTTAGGTTTACGATATCCTAGAGATTCATCATTTAGCCTTTATAGGTTATTCATATATGGATTATGCTGATAGTCTTCTAGATAGAAAGAGCACTTTTAGAATTTGCCAATTCATAAGAGAATGCTTAGTATCCTGGTTTAGTAAGAAGCAATTTTCGGTTGCCTTATTCGTTGTTGAAGCAAAATATATAACTGCGGGTTATTATTGCACCTAAGTTCTTTAGATGAAACAAAAATTAAAGGATCATGGCAAAGTTGTTGATCACATTCGCATCAAATGTGATAACACTAATGCAATAAATCTTTTAAAGAATCCCATCCAACACTTTAGGAGGGAAAAATATAAATATTAAACATCATTTTCTTGGAGATCATGTCAAAAATGGTGATATAGTGCTGGAATTTATAGACACTAATCATCAATTTGCGAATATTTTCACTAAACCTCTTAATGAAGAAAGGATAAAATTCATTAAAAGAGAGCTGGAAATGCTTGATGGAAGCTCTTTGATGTGAAAATTGGATCTTTTAGAGTGCATTTTGTATGGTGTATTATTCTTGAATGATTGCTTGGTATATGTGATGAATGTACAGTTTACTTCTTTAGATGTCTTAATTCTTTATGCAATTGTGCCTCTCTATGCCAATTTGCATGAATTAAGCATTAATATCTTAAGTGGATCACAACTTAGAAGGTTAAATCTTATCTTTTAATGTTTACTTTTCTTATCATGTAATTCGTAGTCGCTACTCCTTGTTTCATGGTCGCGATTTACAGGTACTTATTAATCTGTCTATCACCCATCAATTCACAATCACTATTTTTAATTTCCATCATGAATTTCTTCAAAATTCAAAAGTTTTGATCGTTGACCTCATTAATTTTCGAGGATTTTTATCCATTACAAAGATATTTTATAATTACTAGTCGCAACTTGCAGTTCGCGATTGTGAATTTGAGTAATTGCCAAACATTAACTGATTTGACTGCCAACCGATATCATCCCCTCATTAAATGCATTTTGACCATTTATTATCATTTTTACACTTTTTCTTGGCCTATTTAAACCATTGAAATAGTGTTTTAACTCACATTTGCTAGAACACTTTATCTCTCTTCATTCTTACTCCTTAAACCTTCTTCAAATCCACTCCTATCTCTAATGGTCCTCAAAAAAGCCTCTAGAGTAGAAAAAGGGAAAGCAATAGCCCAACGATCTGGTCATTCTGCCCTTCATATGATGAAAGGGATCGCCAAGGAAGAAAAGAATAGTTACAAGGCTAATTCTTCCAAAATAATCCAACTTAACAAAATCCCCTCAACATTTTTCTTTGAATCACTTAAAATCAAGGATGAAATCCATGCCTACCTTTCTAATTTAGGCTGTAATGAATTCATCTTCTGAGATGAGCCCAGTTACTAAGAAATAGTGTAAGAATTCATGTTCATGGTGACCTTGAGTTATAGAATAAAATCACGAGTAGGTTAGTATGGGTTGATATTCAGGGCTTTTAGGGATCCATTTTTTATTGTCTTTGAACAACACTCCAATCTCTTCAATTTTCAAGTAGGGGATGACATTTCGTTCATCATCTCCACACTTGGCATCATTTACTCAGAGTTTTGATCCGAAATTTCTATCGAGACAAAATGCGACCTAAAAACCTCCTTAGCCAAATATATTCGAACCCTACCCAACTAGCTTCTTCATCACATCATCACCTTCTATATCAATGCAAAAGGTGATGGTAATGAAAAGGTCTCTCAAAAAGACTTAGCCTTTCTCTTTTGCTTAACCAAGAATAAACCTATCCAAATCGATCGGTACCTTATGGATCAATTGTTTCACATAAGTACTAAGCCAAAAAGCCAATTTCTTCTACGATTTTATGTACTACTATATATCATTATGTGGGTGAACTAAATGAGGAAAATGATAAATTCCTTACCAAAAAGTACTTGCCATCCCATAACTTCCTAGACTTGCCTTACCTTATCAATGCTAAGGCCGTACACTCTGATTCTTGTACTTACACTTTGGGTGCATTTGGGGCTAACAAGCTAGAAACTTCTCAAGCCTTAAAAAGGAAGAGGCTAGCCATTGAAGAGGGTGTTCAATCTATTCCACCTCCCCAACTAAAGCCCAAAACCAAATCCGCTATAATCCCTCTCTCTTCAATCAACAAGAAGCTAGAAAAGGTGATGAAGATGATCAAAAGAAGATTTCTTCTACTCTTCTACCTCTATAGTGATTTGGTGGATCTTCAGGATAAGGTGGGTGCTACTCCTTGCCACCTCCCTAATTTTAAGGGTTGGGAGGACACTCCTGAAGAAGAGGATGATCAAAAGGTTGATGAAGGTGATAAAGCTCAAAGAGGAGGAGCAAATGAAGAAATTGATGACTCAGAAGACGATGATAGTTCTACAATATTCTATCTTGTTCTTAACTTTTAAATTTTTTCTTTTGGTTACTTTTTGTTTCTTTGTGGATGTATAAGTTGTGATCCCATAGTTGTTAATGAATAAGAGTGTTGTTTCTTCTTTGTAATTATTGCTTTTCATTTTATGTGATTGTTTTACACTTGTTTTATATACTCATTTGTTCTATGAAATTATTCTATCTCCATTTATGCTTCATACATTTGACATTCATGCCCCTTCACTTCCATGTTTAAACTTTGCCCTCTTTTTGATCTTGCCAAAGGGGGAGAGAGGGAAGTAGTAAAAGAATGTGCATGATATATCATAAGGGGAGTATAAATTAAGGGGGAGCAATAGGAGCACTCTATTTCAAATTTATAAATCCTTGACAAACTTATTTGATCAATAAGTTTTGTTTAAAACCATTGACCATCTCAACTTCACACTCATGCAATTCATTTTCCTTAAGTAAAATCAATCTAAATTGTCAAAATAAAAAAGGTGGAGATTGTTGAACTAGATTGGTCAAACCTAACTTAAAGGCCTCTTTTGATCTTGATAATGAAGATTGATAGGTACTAATATTTTCTTTAAGAGTTGTTTTTGCAGTATCTAAGTTAGTTTCACTTTGAAAGTTGGATGAAAGTCTAAATCTCTAACCCTGGGTAAGACATCCAAATTCGTGGTTAAGATCCTCTAATTTGCAACTGCGACCTTGCAAAAAAAATGGATGAAGTTAGGCTAGAAGAATTTGCGGAGGAAATAACAGCCGCGATCCAGCTGAGAGAAACTTAAAAAACACACAAAGAGATTTGTGGTGGTATTCGCATCTAGAGTCGCAATAGCAAATTTCACAAATGAAAGGAGGGAACCAAGTCTATAACCATATCATGCTAAGTGTCCAAGGTAACTGTTGGAATATTAAAATTCATGAGGGCAAAGCATTTATCATGACTGCGATCTAAAAGAGTGCTTTCACCTTACCAAACAGAATGATTTGAGGTCCCTATCGCACCCAAGAAGAATATCAATTACGACCGCGACTTTTAGTTGGTTGGTCAAACACAACAATTGTATTTCTTAGAGCACCAATGGAAAAAGGACACATGGAGCAGCCATTAGACATAAAATGGGGTTCTCTATCGTGATTTTAGTCATCCCAGTGCAAATTGGAAAATCACGATTGCGAAATGCCAATCACGACTATGACTTTAGCCTGGTAGGCATTTAATGAAAATCTATCTAAATTACCTTAGAGAATTAGGCATAGTTTGTTAGTAATGTCTCTTTGGTGGTTTTTGCCTATAAATACTCCACCAGACAGACATGAAGAAAAGAGATTTTCATTTATCGTAGCCAAACTCTTGCTAATTTGATTCATAACTTCTTATTCTTTGATTGTGAGTTCTTGTTGTTTGGTGTAAGCATTAAACACCATTGTATTTGGGTTGAGAGTTAGTCTAACTATCAAAACTTTTGTAATTGGTTAAAGTGTGAGTCTGTGTAAAACACTTGAGTGAGGTTTTGTATAAGTCTTGAAACATAAATTGTAAGGGTTGTATGTGAGCCATAAAACACATTGTACAAGTTTGGTGTGAGATTGGAAACACCATTTTAAGTTGAGTGAAATACCCAATTGTGAAGAATTGGAGAGTGGACATAAGGTTTGTTAACACCCAAACCACTATAAATATCTTTTGTTCTTTCTCTCCACCCTTTCTCAAGTCTCTAAACTCCTCACCTTCCCTCCAATTTTTTTTAATCTCTCACGAATTCAACCCCTTCTTGGTGCACTAGGGCCAATAATTCTAAATAAATATTTATTTAAATTTTAGAGACTAAATTAATATAATTAGTGTCAATTATATGATTCAAATCCCATATACAACCTAACTAATTTAAGTCTAATATAATCTTAAAACTAATAGTTATGAGAAATTGATCTTTAAAATCTTTAATTTAAATTCTAAAATATACTAATTAAATTTTCTAAAATATACTAATTAAATGTTATCTTATAACTAAAAATATAAATTAACTATTTCAATAAATCTCTTAATTCCCTAACTCTAGTTATCCTACTAATTAATTACTTTTAGCAAGTTATCCCTAACATAACTCTAAACTGAATAATAATTATATTAAGTATGATAACCTTTATGAATTTTACTCCAAAAATATTAAGAAAATTATACATAAATTTAGACATATCCAAAATATTACATATAAAATTTGAGATCAAATTGAAGTTATTTAGTGCCTAAAATAATTATAAAAAATGGGTTGTTTTACATAGTAGTATCTATAGGACAACAAATACAAAAAAAATTAAACCTATATATGCACTATCTCAAAAATTCTAACATTAATATATATGCAACTATACATATTGAAGATACTTTATGTACATTTTTAGATCAAAATAATAATATTTTCTATTTTAAATTAATTATTTTCCATAACAGTACTACACATTTCCACTATCAAACAACTTTTGATATTAATCCTATAAGTACATTTTTCACCGTTGGATAGATCTCAAATTTTAATATGTAATAATAGACATTCAAATAAAAAACATATAACAAGATCAACTGTGAAAAATATTTATAACTTATGATATAAAATTTTCAATTCTCTAAAAATTTGTCTCAACAAAATTGTTATATTCATTCATTCAAACTTATTTAAACTTCTATTTTGCTATAGCTGCACCTCAAGGTCATTTAATGCTAGAAATATATATAACATATAGGACTATAATTGTTCATTATAATTAAATTAATACTCTAATTAAATTTTTTAATTTAATTTCAAGTAAAACTTCAAATTGAAATCCTAGGATTCACTTTCAATTTAAATCATCAAATTTATTTTGTTTGAATCCATTCATATCAAATTAAATATTCTAGATTAATAATAAATATCTCAAAATATAAATATTAGTTTATATTTAAAATATTTATAATTAAATCTTATAACTAAATCTTAAATTTACTTAAATATATTTTAAATATAATTATGACAATACTACTATGACCTAAATTAATAGAATTAATTTATACAAATCAAGATGTTATATTTACTTAATACAAATTGCCCTTTATGATCAAATTACTAAAATACTCTCAAAATAAATATATATCAATATTATACTCAGAATGACCATAATCACTTCTAGATGTCATTTATCATATGTAAAATCTTAAATTATACTTCTAACTCAAACACAAGTCAAAATAAATTAGAAAAACACTATTAATATCTAAATCACTAAAATTATCCTTATGAAAAATTTGGGATGTTACATTTAGGTTTAGTGAATATATCATGTATAAGTGAGAGTAGGTTTTTTGTACACTAATTGTAATTTTTTGCGTAGTTAAGATGCTTAGAAATTTTATTGGGTAACTCTTATAAGGGTAGAAAGATTAGTGCTTAGCTTGCAAAAGCACATAGATTGCTGATTAGCCCATCAATTCATTTAGGGGTCCTTGCTTTCTTTTTCCTTATTAAAAAGGAGAATGTAGAATGTTTCTCTCGAGTCTTCAAAAGAAAGAGAATACTTTTCCACTTTTAGAAAAGGGAATGTTATTTTATACACTTACAAAAGGAAGAGTATATACTAAAGAGAAAGCTTGAGAAGAGGAGTAGACACACTATTGAACCTCTATAAAAACCTTGAATCTTTTCTTTTTTTTCCTTCAACACTTATAATTTATAAAAAGAGTGAAATTTAGAGTACTTATTATGATGTAACTTAAAACCAAAGTTTTAAGCATACTTGAAGCAATTTTCAAAATCTAATTCACTCTCCTCTTTGGTTGCTATCTCACCATCAATACTAACACTTGGTATTAGAGCCTAGCTTTGAATATGTTAAGAAGAAACTCAATTTGAAGACTTTATTATTAAGTGCAATGATAAATGGCGTCCTTAAATAAGCACAAACCAAAAGAGAAATTAGTTATAAGACCTTATTTCTTTAACAAAATTGACTATCAATTAAAGGACTATAATGCACTATTATCTAATGTCAAAATCCATTAAAATTTGAAAAATCTTAAAGTGCCCTTATGTTGTAATGAAAAATATAAAGAATTATACTCAAATTAAAAAAAGATATTGATGAGATATCTAAAAAGGAGGAAAAACAAATGGCAAATAATGATAAGGTTATTTACATATATAAACATCATATTTTGCACTGAATGTTGCACCTGAAAAATATTAATTTGATGATATAACCAACAAATGTATTGATGATAAAAAAAAAAAAAAAAGCAGAATATCACTAGAGTCCAAAAATGTATTTCAAGCTAAATTAGACTAAATTGAACCAACTAAATCAAAGTAAACTAAACCAAATCAAATAAAAAAGAAAAAATCGAATCAACTATTTCACAAATCAAACCACTCGATTTACCTTCTAAATTAATGGATTCAAAGCTAAGCTTTCATAATATTCTAAATGTGGCTTTCTCGATATACTATATGAAGTGTACTTAGGAAGCTTCTTGTATAACTTCTCTAGTATATTTTTCTTTATAAGTATTGCTTTAGATATAGAAGTTACAAAGCCCTAGAAATATGTCAAAGAAACTCTACCAAAATTTGTAATCACTACTTTACTTAAACAAAATCCTAACTCTTTTTCTTTAAATTTCTCCTAAAAATCTCAAAAGCCTAACTCAAAAAATTATACCAAGAAAACATTACCCAAAATCCAAATAATTCAAAAAATATAGCTTAAACCTAAATTGAAGATTTGATGACTTTTCTAATTTTTAGTTCATAATTACAAGAAAAAGGTGCAAATCTGAGAGCCAAAACTTGTTATGCTCTATTGTCAGCTCCTAAAGGCATTGGCTCATTGTTAGATATGAGATGCTGAATCGAATCAACTCAGCTAGTGAACAAGTTGGCTCATTCAAGTTGATTGGCTTACTTTCTTTTTTTTTTTTTTCTTTTTATTCTTCCTATTTTGTTTTCTTTCATTTTTGCGGTTTGTCATTTGCATGTAATTTTTTTTTTTCATATTTATTCTACCTTTTTCTTTTTACTTTTTTCATTTGCAAATAAAAAAGGGTAATTGTAGTTATCTTTAAGTTAAAGATAAGTATTAAAATGGATAAATAATATAGTTACATTTTATTTATGTTTATTTTAATAAAATAAAGTTTACAATGTTTAGATAATAAAAGAATTATTTAACTACTTAACTTTCAATATTTTTATTGCTAATTGGCTGAGTCTGCTACTCAAATATTATTGTAGATATTATAATGTTATTTTATTTTATTGTCAATAATAAGCTTGCAACTTGAATATTATTACAAATGTTATTGTGCTATTTTTTTTTTGTTAGGTAGCCTTGTCATTCGATTTTGCTGTTATCATATTATTTTATCTTGTTATTTAGTGGTCGGCTTAGCCATCCATATTATTATTATTATTATTATTATTATTATTATTATTATTATTATTATTATATCTTTCTTTTATTTTTAATTGTTGGCTCTGCCACTTAAATAATGTTTAATCATTGTATTTATTTTTTATTGCCTATAGAAAGTGTTGCCTCCTATTTCATTTTTTTTCTCGAATTTTACTAATCCTATCATTGTGAATATTATTAAATATTATAATTATTTTTTATTCTTATTATATTATTTTATTTATGGTAAACTTTGTCTCATGTCCAACTTATTTATTTGCTTTAGTCACCTTTCACTAATAATTCTTTTGGTTTTTTTATTATTATAATTAGAAATTAACTTTTTCTTTTTCTTTTGTATGATTTATTTTATTATTTCAATATATTATTTTTATTTATTTGGATCTATTTATAATCCCTACCTCTTTATGGTCTACAAAATTAATTATTTCTTTCTACCATTGTTTTTCTGCTTACATTTATGATTTGAGTGGTGAATATATATTAGTTGTGGCACATATGAAATTAAAATTAATAAAGAAATAATAATTGATAATGACGTATGAGAAAAAAACATATGGATTGATTACATATATCATTAATTGGTACATTAAGGTT
This sequence comes from Omphalea diandra, assembly GCA_949677035.1. Lineage (NCBI taxonomy): Eukaryota > Viridiplantae > Streptophyta > Magnoliopsida > Malpighiales > Euphorbiaceae > Omphalea > Omphalea diandra. The sequence continues at coordinate 8,201 of CATIWR010159514.1, read as the reverse complement.
GAAGAAGTATAAATATATGGTAAGTTAGCTTAATTAATGTTATGTTATTTAATTAAGCTTTGGAAGGAATTTATTCATATGGATTGATTACATATTTCTTTGATGATTATTGAGTTTATAAATGTTAATTAGCATCTAAAATTTCATGTTTAAGATGAGAATTGAAGTTTGAATGGTGTTTTACACCTTAGTTATGATGGAAGATACATTGATGTCTAATGAGCTTTATGATGTTTATTTATGTAAATGAGCATCATAACTATATTTGTTTGCAAGTGAAATTAATATTATTGAGTTGATTGATTTTTTTACACTATAGAATTCAGTGTTGTATATGAATGGAGGAGATGTTCTTTACCTAGTTAAGAGTTTATGTATTGAGGAAAGAGATTAACTTTAAAGGAGTAGATATTTTTACTCCTCCTCAGTATCTTTATATTTTCAAAGCTTAACATTCATGCATCATTTAAGCATATGTTTCAATGTAAATTAATGTTCAATATATAAAGTTATAATTATGTTAAAGTACTTTTATATATATATATATATATATATATATATATATATATACACACACACACACACACACACACGTATGTTTATACTTATAAATGACTTATTATCTATGTTTATTACCAAATGTATGAAGGATGATCGTGATATGTGAAGGCCAATATTGCTTTATGTGTTAGTAATCCTAAGAATAATGTAGGGGAACCCATTAATATATGTCTAGCTATATTTGGATTGATGATGTTATATGAATACATTGTTAAATGAAAAGAAAATGCATGATGACAAGGCTAGTAAGAAAACTCTTCAGTATAACAAAAAGGTATGGTAGGTAAGGAAACTCTCCTATGAGAAATGAAATGTTAAGTCGATAGGTAAGGAAACTCTTTCAGAGTAAGAATTGGTTTGTGGGAAGGAGTGGAAGTCTCTCACATTGCCTTAAGTAAGGCTTCCTAATGGACTTAGATTACCTTGATTGATTATATGCTTATCTACTTATGTTAAAGAAAGGTTTTAATAACTTGCATTGTTTACTTATGTATATATAATATTTTGATGTATGATGTTTTTAACTTGGGGGTTATGGGTTTATTTAGTCACTGAGTATGAAAGGATCACCCTAACTATTGACTATTATAGGTTCTATATAGAAGGCTTATGATAAGGAGGGCTAGGATCTGACTTATGTTTTTAGTCTTGTTTAAGGATATAAATATGTATATATGTTATGAAATTGTATTATATAAGACTTATGATATGTACATATTCCTAGTAAACCCACTAATTAGTAGGCTTGTATTTGTATTTTATGGGTAGATATCCCATGTCCAATTAATGTAATATAAGTTTTGAAATCTATATATAATGTAATTATGATGTTAAATATACAAGAGAATGAATAGAGACTTTGATTAATCATCACAATTTTATATGATTTATGTAATTAAGATGAATGGTTTCATGAAATGATTATAAACTATTAGGCTTGCTAGTAGTTTAAGGGACCTATGGCCTCCCAAGCACCTAGTGCTAGCACAACCCAAAGGAGGGTTGTGACACAACCTTTAGATTAAAAGAGTTATCTTCATCAACAAACCCTTTCAAAAGCACATGTGGTTACCTTAAATCCTCGATTAGGATACTCTTTCAATATATATGTTGTTTTAGGTAACTTGAGATTTAAAATTCAAAGATATAAATTATACCTCAAATATACTTGGCCTAAAAAAATTATTATTACCCTTGCTAAGAACCTGTGTATCTTTGATATGAATTTTACTCCTTGAATTTGAAAGCTTGCCATTGTGGATGTAAACATCAAATGTTAAAAATGCTTATCGAAGGAAAAGTTATGACATCAACGTTTATCGGAGGAATAAGAGTAGATGGCCAAAATTTGTCTTGATCTTACCCTTGCATTTTTTGTGTCATTTGGCATCATTTTTTTTGTCATTCTTATTTCATTTTAATTTTAGAACACACAAAAGTAAGAAATTTAATGAGACACATCAAGACTTGATTGTCGTAAAGAACAAAGAATCAAAAGGATTTATAGGAATAATTAAAGAAATTATCCAAGTTAAGATTGAATGAGCAATTAGGCATATCTAGATAATAATTTGAGGGACATGATGGAACATATTATGGCAAAAGTTTTGCTTGAGAAAAAAAAAAGCCAATCCATGTAAGAGAAAGCTCAAAGATCTACATTGGCTTTTAATCAATAAGTTTGAATTCTTTTATATCTTAACTAATCTGTAAATGGTTTATGCATTATTAGTCATAAATTGACATTGAATTTTGTATTCTTATTGGCTTCGAGTTTCTTTATACTATTGGTAGGATACAAAATTGCCACTGGATCTTTCTATTTTTGTAAGCATAAGATTCTAGACCTCTAGATGTAGAGCTTAGTGATGAAAATCACTAGACACATCCTCAAAATATGAAGGGGAATGGCAAAAGGAAAGAATAAAGGCCTTAGGAAACCTTTGAGAAGCCTAAAAGTAAGCCTAAAACTAATAACTCAATCTGTCAGCCTAGCCCATCAGGGCTGTATAGCCTACACATAGGATTGTACATACCACACATAGGGTTATACAACACACTTATAGGGTTATACAACCCACTCTTATACCCTGGCCCTCAAAATCTTCTAGAATTGGTCCTTTCTTAAACCCTAGGGTTGTACAACCTTGACAGATAGATGTACAACCCATTCTTGGTTGTACAGTTTGCGTGTAAACCCTAATTCTAGGAGATTATTCTCCTTCTCTGTGATTGGATGCATCCATGGTGCAACCAAAACCATTTTAGGCCCTGGTACACTTACCTAACACCAATAAATACCCTTCCTATTTGAAGAGGGGGGAGGTTTGGACAACACTAAAATTACTCTACCAAAATTCACTTTCAAACATCCTTTAATATAAAATAGAAACCCTAAACCCTAACTCATCCCAACTTATTCTAAGGTAGAACAAGGCCTTAATATTGCATCTCTTATGCATTCCTTAGCATTTTGGAGTATATTGAATACATGGTGTGCCTCTAAGGGCAAAAAAATGTCATAAGAAACATCTAGAACCCTTATCTCCCACTTCTTCTTCCTTTTTTTTTTCTTTTTGGTTTTCAAAAAACCCAACATTTAGGAGTTGTACAACCTTATTGTAGGCTATGCCCACCATTTCAGGCTATGCAACCCTGGTTTCCTAGGCATAGTCTTACAAAACCCTTCTCTTCTCATCCGTGTTTCTTTTTATCAAGGTAATTTTTTATGTTTTTTTATCATTCCAATGATAGAATAGGGTAAGGCTAGGTGGCCAAGGACCCCTATTCATTTCACAATGGGGTTTTTAATGGGTTTTGAAGTGATTTTTATGGTTTATTCAACCTTAGTGCTCATGTTCTTTCATATTAGTTTGATGGTGATTTTGATTCTATTTCATCCACCTTAAGGCAATGACCAAGTGAGAAACCTATGGTTCCAAGGATCTTGAGAGCTTCTTTTATGTTTGTAGCTATACTTAAAGCATGTGAATAGTATCTTGGCCATTTACCCATTTTATTTGATTTGCATTCTAACCTACTTAATGGTTAGCAATGCCCATGGATACTTAGATCTTTATGAATAGTGAGAGGGAGGGCTCATTAACCCTAAGATCTCCCTTTTTTTTTTATGACTATTGCCTTAGCCATTTAATATCCTTCAAGTATATCTTGCATTGCATGTTCATCCCTTTATTTATTCATGATTCATGCATTTCAATTTTGTTTTGCTTACTAATTTGTGATGAGAAAGTATGTTTATTACCTTAGCATGTGAGACATGATAATGTGGCTTTGCTTATGTGTTTCACCCATTGATTTTTTTTTTTTTTTTGCATCCATTTGCCATTCGATTACTAACTTTTTCTTCTTCTTTAGGTGTAGGTGTTCTTACTTCAGTTAGACCATGATTTTGGTCTCAATTATTATCTTATTGATTAACGGGTAATTATGTTTGGATGAATGTATAGATATATATGATAATCCCTATACCATGATGCATGATGTGACTCCCTTTTGGAATGTTATGCATGGATGGTGAAGTGGATGACACTCCCTTTGCCATCATGTATAACCCTTCCCCCTTAAAGTTTATGACATGATTTGTTTAAGTGGATTGCAATTAGATGCATCCCTAAGGCATTAATTGGACTAATCAATAACTTAATTAAAATATTAAAAATGAACCAAAGATGCTCGAAGGCCAGATCCCAATATCCAGGTAGTTTGAAGGTGTCTAATCTTTTTCCTAAGCCATACCCAATTTTTGAACCCAATCTCTGATAAGGTGAAGATGAAATGAGACTTCTAATTGACTTAGTTTAGGTTCAAATTTGCCTTCCCTAAATTCTTGACCCACCCAATATTAGGTGGTGACTCCATTTTTTCTAGGGATGGTACTAATATATCATCTCACTTTCGATCCCCTGATGACCATTATATTAGACTAAAGTCTTTATAATTACACAAGGCCTAAAAGGACCCCTCACTGATCCAATCACATCCCATACATTGGGGTCATTACTAATGTAAAGACTCTCATCCTCTCAATGCCTAGTTGGTTGATAAAAAAATAGAGTCGTAAGCAAGATTCCACTAGTTCGAGCGAAACCACCAAGGTGCTCACAATTTTATTTTTGATATATCTCAATCTTTATAGCCTTGAAGAAGTACTAAACTTCACATATTATTATAATTTGCCTTTACAAGGCATGAACTTATCATATTATTATTTGTCTTGAAGAGGATGATGGATTTATTATATCATTATCAGCCTTGAAATTAGATTTCTCTTAAAATCTCTCTACTTCACTATTTACTTAAAGAGATATGGATTTCTCTTATCATTGTTTGTCTTGATAATATATGGATTTCTCATATCATTATTACCTTATAGAGACATCGACTTCTCATATCATTATTTGTCTTGATAAGGTATGGATTTCTTTTATTATTATCAACCTTAAAAGGTGTAGATTTCTTTATATCATTATCAGGTTTATAAGGTCATGGATTTCTCTTAGAGTTTCTCCATTTCATTCTTATCTTTAAAAGATATGGTTCTTTTCACATTTATTCACCTCAAACATGCCTAAATTTTGAATGGGTTATTTTGTGAAAGCATATGCTAAGCTAATTAGCCTCATTCATCATAAAAAATGGGTCTTTACCCTCCTTTCTACACCCTCCTTTCTATGGATTATCCACTAAAATCATTTAGCAAGTTTATTAGCCTCATACATCGTGAATGGGTCTTCCTCTATGTCTCTATTAAAAAGCATATACTGAGTTGATTAACCTCATACATTGTGAAAGGGTCTTTTCCCATATCCTTGCTAAAAAACATGTGTCGAGCTAGGTATCCTTATACATTACGAAAGGGTTTACACCCATATCTCTGTTGAAAAGCATGTACCGAGATAATCAACCTCGTATATTGCAAAAGAGTCGTCACCCTGCTCAGTACTACCAATTCAACACTTTATTCTAGCTTAATGATTCAACTAATGATTACATATCATTGTATAATTAATTTAATACTTTGATATTACTAATTTAATAAGCTCAATATCTTGATAATCATCTCATTATTAGTTTAGAATTATCTAAGTATTTCTTTTAAATTTTAAAGGAATAAAGCTCAGTCATTTTCCCCTTCACCATTCAGCTCAACCAACTTAAGATATACTTTTTGGCAGCTCAGCTACTTTTCTTTCACAAGCTTGCCAAGATGTAAATAGACTCAAACTTGAGGGTCATATGATACTACACTTACTAAAATGGACTAGGCCTACTCCTATGAAAGACTCAACTCGGCATCATGGGCCCAAACCATTCAATTTGCCAAAAGCCCAACTCGATTTAAGATTGGGCTTTTAGTGAAAAAGTTAGCATTAGCTCAGCCTATATGCATGTTTCTTCAACCCATTCTTTATTCTCATTAGGAAATGATAATCCTCATCAGGAAACTTATCCTAATCAAGAAAGGATAACTCTCATCAAGAAGTTAACTCCTATTAGGAAATGACACTCTTCATAAGGAAGGAATCAAAATCCTAATATAATATGAACACAAGATCACTTCCATCGCTATATAAGGGATCACCATTAGGTATTTTATTCACTCTACTCACACAAACTCTCGCATTATCTCCCAAGTAGAGTTTATTGACTTAACCATCGAAGTGGATGTCTAGTGCAGGGTCAGATTACTCTATCATCTTTATCTATCTTATAGAGCCTAAATAAAAAAAAAATTACTCAAACCGTTCATTCATATATAAGAAGACTCATTCGAACTACTTGTCTCTGTACCATTTGAAACATCAATTTCAAAAATCATTATTGTCATCTTATATATGAAATTTAAGACCTTATTAACCTAGAAAAATGCCTAACCTTAAAGCTCAAACAAATCATAAATGCCATGACAAATGACCTTAACATTAAATAAAAAAAAGGAAACTTTTCCTGATAGATCAACCATTGATCGAAAGTCTTAGAGATTTAAATAAGAAAGAGTGATTGTGTCCCACTTAATAAAAAGTGTTGGACTAGGATGGTTAATCTAAAGTCTATAATCTCTTTTGATCTTGATAAAGAAGATTGATCATCACTAATATTTTAATTAAGTGTTGATTTTGCAAAAATAGATAAATCTCTCAAGAAGAGATGAAAGGAGTTGTTAAACTCCAAAGTAACATGTAAATCGCGACCGTAATCTAAGATCCGCGACCGCGACTCATGTTAAGACATGCTGAAAATCAGGTAGGCAAAATCGCAAAGCCATTCTCGACCGCGACCCATGCAAAAGAAGGAGCATAATTGTGACAGTGGAATTTGTGGTCTGTGTCACGCCAAAGTTGCAATTGCGACTTTCAAAAACTCTAAGATAAGGATCAAGTTCACCATCACAGCTTGACAAGTGTCCTAAGTAACCGTTGGAAGTCAAAAATCGCGATGGGCACTTATTGGTAGCGACTGGGAACCCAAAAGAGGAAGATGAGGACTTTTGGCAAAGGAATTCGCATTCATAGTCGCGTCCTGTACAAGATAAATCGTGACCCTTACATTTGAGAGCAGGTAAAAGGCAACAACTATATTTTTTTTGGTAAGCTAATCAGAAGCTGCCACGTGGACTAGCCGTTAGACACAAACGAGATTTTCCTTATGAAATTTAGAAATCGCGACTGTGAAGGAGCAGTAGCGACCACGATTTCATCCTGACAAGCATTTAATGCAGAATCTGCCTAACATGTCTTAAAGATTTGATGAGCTATGATCTGCAACGTCTCTTTGGTGAAGTTTGGGTATAAATACACCACCAAATAACCATGAATAAGTTGCTAAGGAATTTATTACAAGTGATTAAAACTCTCAATCTTTGCTACTCATTTCCTTCATTTTCTTTATGAAATTGTAATTATTAGGTGTGAGCATTAAACACCAAGTTGTAAGGTTGTAGTGTTAGCCTGCTAAAACACTCTAAGAAAGGTTTAAGTGTGAGCCTAGTGAAACACTTAAGTGAGGTTGTGTGTTAGCCTAAGAACACATTGTTGTAAGGTTGTGTGTGAGCCATCAAAACACAAGTTGTACAAGTTGGGTGTGAGCTTGAAAACACCTTGAGATAGTAAAATAGCCAATTGGTTAATTGGGGAGTAGGCATAGGGTCAATTATACCCGAACTACTATAAATCGGTTGTCTCCATTCTATTATTTCTTCTTCCCTTTTCTTTGTTTTTTAAAATTTTATACACCAATTCAACCCCCCCTTCTTGGTGCCTAGGGACAACAAGTGGTATCAAAGCAAGGTTTTCACAAATCAAACCTTCATTAGGTGAAACAAGATCATGGCACAAGAAGTAAACCACTCACAACTAAGGCCATATTTTGATGGAACCGACTATACTCATTGGAAGTATATGATGGAGATCTATCTTGACATAGATGTGGTGGACCTTTAGGATGTGGTAATTAAGGAATGGAAGCCTCCTACAAGAGTTGTGGATAGCAATGAAGAATTAATCCCAAGGGATGAATGGGTTGAAGCTCACAAAAAGTCAAATGGCACGAACAATAGGGCAATGACCATTCTCCTAAGCTCACTTTCGAAAGAAGAGATTGGGAGAGTGCAACATTGT
>CATIWR010159513.1:0-30347 GCA_949677035.1 Omphalea diandra | reverse complement strand
AGGTAAGCCTTCCTAATAAAATAATGAATATTAATATGCCCAAATTTCATGCAATAATGGCATTGGAGTTTAGACTTGAAAGTCTTTCTCTTATGTACAAATTTAGTATAAGTAGAAGGTCTTCTTTTACTTTGATTGAGTGAGTGCATGCATGTGTATGTGTGATGAGAAGTAGTAAATGATTATCTTTGCTTGTGTGTGTGAGCATGTTTTTTATTATATATGAAAGCATGGTTGGCTCTTTGAGTCTTAGCTCTTGAGCTTTGAGGATCCTTCCATTTGGCCTTAGGCTTAGGAGGTTTAGTGTTATGAGCACTTTTCTTCCCAATTACCTCAACACTAGAAGTTTGAGGATATGATGATCTAACAAAGGTAGTGTGAGATGAAGTAAATGAGGAGGCTCTATTGAAGACTAAACCATATCTAATCAATGGTGGTCTTTGAGACACAATCAATGTGTCTAAGGCTTCCTTTCCTTTGTGGAATTTGGAGATAGAGCTTCTAAGCTCAATGACTTCTCCTGTTAGAGAGTCATTCTCTTTTCTCTTTTTAGAGAGTCAATTTCTTTCCTCAATAAAGTCAATGAAGTAGATGATATGGAAAGATTTTCCACAGATTTTTTGAGCTCATCATTTGTTGCTCTTAAATCGCTTACAAGGTCATTAAGGGATTTATAATCATCCTCTAATTTTTTACACTTTTTCTTATAGAACTTCATTTGTAACTTGTATTTGTCACATTTCATAGTTAGAGCCTCTATAAGCTCTTCATCTATTTCATCAAATTCATCAAAATCAAAATGAGAGTGAGAAGAGGTACTTACCTCATTTGTAGAATCTTCTGATGCCATGAAATAAATGTTGGCAACTTCTCCTTCATCTTCTTCTTCACTTGAGTTGTCATCCCAAGTAGCTGAAAAACTCTTCTTCTTCTCCTTATCCCATTTCTTCTTTTTCTTTAATTTAGGACAATCGTATTTGATATGGCCTGGCTTGCCACGTTCATAACAAGTGACTTCATTAGATTTCTCTCTTGGATTAAAAGCTATTTTCATGAAGCTTTTTCTTTTTTTTCTTCTTCTAATCAAGTCCTTTATCCTTTTTGAGAGCATTGCTAGCTCCTCTTCTTCTTTGTCACTTTCTTCATCACTTGAGGTAGTTTCTACCTCCTTCTCCTTTAATGAGGATTTGAGTGCTAAGGTTCTTCTTTTTTTTTTTCTGGCTTATCTCTTTGGCCCCTTAGTTTCTTCATTTGCTCATCTTTTTGTAAGGCCAACTCATGAGTTAAGAGTTTGCCTATCAACACATTTGTTGGAACCTTTCCAATCTTTGGATTGGACTCTTAGATGTTGCACACTCTTGCACCAAACTTATCAAGAGGAAGAGTTCTAAGGATTTTTGTGTTTACCATATAGATGGTGAGAGTTCTTCTGCATTTCTTCATGTTCATGACGATGGATAGAAGTTTATTCATCATTTAGGTGATGCTCTCATGGTCTTTCATCATGAAGAGCTCTCATTCTGTCACGTACATCTCCAAGTGTTGTGCCCTCATGGTAGTTCTCAAGTGTCTTCCAAATGGCATGTGCTGTTTGACAATGCTGCACCCTTCCAAGAACTTAGAAGAATGGCCATTGCTCTCTTATTTTTACCATTTGATCTCCTATGAGCTTCAACCTAATCTTCCATTGGGATAAGTTCTTCAATTTCATCCACTACTTTGGTGGGTGGCTTCCATTCTTTGACAACTACATCCTAAAGGTCCACCATATTTGTGTCAAGGTAAATCTCCATCCTATACTTCCAATGAGTATAGTCAAAACCATCAAATTGAGGCTTAAGGTGTGAGTGGATTCCTTCTTGGGCTATGATCTTTTACTCACCAATAAAGGTTTGTTTGAGGAATTAGGCTCTGATACCACTTGTTGGGCCTAGGCACCAAGAAGGGAGGTTGAATTGGTGTTTAAAAAAAATTAGAGTGAGAGAGAAAGAAGGAGTAGAAAATGAGACACAAGATTTATAGTGGTTCGGGTATAATCAACCCTACATCCACTCCCCAATTCTCTACAATTGGGTGTTCCACTAACTCACAATGGTGTTTCCAAGCTCACACCTAACTTTTACACTTTTTAAGGCTCACACAATAACCTTTACACTTTATGATTTCAAGGCTCACACAACAACCTCTCTTAAGTGTTTTCACAGGCTCACACGAAAACCTTTCTCTAGTGTTTTTATAGGCTCACACTAAAGACTACTACAATTGATGTTTATGCTCACACCAAACAATCACTTAAAGAATAGAAAGAATGAGTAGCAAAAGTGCAAGAATTTTGTTACAAGTTAATGAATTCTCTTATTATTACATATGTTTGGTGGAGTATTTATAGCACATACCCACCAAAGAGATGTTACACTAAGAAGCTTACTAAATCTCCAAGTCAAGCTAGGCAGGATTCGACATTAATTACATGATAGGCAGGCGTCGCGGTTGTTATTGCTCATTCGTGGTCACGAAATCCAAATTTCCATAGGGGATCCAAAAATTAGGGCGAAAAACCCTGTTTATGTCTAACGGCTAGTCCACATGGCAGCTTCTCATTAATCCATTAGGAAAATATATTTGTTGCTCTCTAACTGCCTATAAAAGTCACGGTCGTGATTCTTCTTTGTACAGGGCATGACTCAGGATGCGAAATCTTCTGTTTGAAAGATAATCTTCTTCTTCCTTAATCTTTATCGTTACCTAAAATGTCGCCCTCGCGAATTTTATTCTTCAATGGATACCTGGAACACTTGGCATGTTGTGGTTGTGGACTTGGTTCCCTCTTTGATCACTTTGAAAGTCGCAGTCGCTACTGAGGCATGACACAGACCGCAAATTCGTATGTGACTTTAATACTCCCATCTTTGGATGAGTCGCGACAGCTATGATGCCTGCGAATCCCTCTAACCGAGTTTCACCCTGTCTTTTAACTAGATTGCGGTCGCGAATTACAAACCATTAACCGTGAATTTGGATGAACTTTGCCTTTTAAAAAATTATGAACTTCATCCAACTTCCAATTGAAAGTCTAACTAAATTCTGCAAAACAACACTCAATTGAAACATTAGACATGATCAATCTCCTTTGTCAATATCAAAAGAGGTCCAAAACTTAGGGTTAACCACCCTAGGTCCAACAAAGCCAAAATAGAGAAACAAGATAAAGAAGGGGACTACACTATCATCTAATGCCTTGTGGGAGGAAGAGTGAGCGAGAGAGAGAGAGAGAGAGAGAGTTTTAGACCAAAATTTCAAATAGTCATAACTTTCCAACCAAAACTCCATTTTAGGTGATTTAAGTTTCTATGAAAAGCTATTTCACAACCTTTCTATTAACACTTGATCCATCTTAAAAGGATGTTTTTGGGTCAATCATTCATTTTTTGTTCATTTTGGACAAATTGTAGCTCATATGATGATGTCGTCAATTCCTACAAACTCTTAGTAAAAAGATCTATATGATAGCCATGATCAATTTTTTAATTGCCATCAACGATGAACTCTTACCACCACACATGGTGGTCTGATGGCAGCCTGTCTAGCCTAAGTAGAAATTCATGCAAAAAAAGTCATACTAATTCCTCTAGTCACAACAATTCAAGTTTCATGAATTTTGAAGGCCCCAATAAGATTTTATACTTTTTAATGATCTTTCAATAATTATAAATTATATTTTAAAATCTAAAATTAATATTTATATTAGATTTATTAATAGAAAATAGATTATATGGATATAAAATTAATTTTAGATGTATTATTGATAGAGAAATTAGAGCTAATTATATATAATTTGAGACTAATTATATTTTTAGACTAAATTGAGCAAATATGCAAAGTTTAAGGACATTATAGAATTGGGGATTTTGATGCAATTAAGGAAGGAATTATTAATGGTTATTTTTATAATTTATGCTATTAGGATAAAATGGAAGTAATGAGGCTAATTAAGAATATAACGTAGTAGATGGACTAAATTGTAAATTTAAAAAGTTTGTATTTAATATTCTTATGGGTCATTTTAGCCAATAATAGCTTATTTTATACATAGAATATGTTCTATGAATGAGTTAGGACAACTCTCCATATTTTTACTATATTAATTTAAATTTATTTATATTTTTAGATGTACATGATTTTAAGGATCAAAGATAAATAAAGAGATAAGTGATTAAGTTAGTAGTATCAGGTGAGGGGTTTTGTTATAGCTTTTAATGTCCATTGCATACATGTTTAATGGTTTTTTACATAGGCCAAATTATTTTATATAAAAGTCATATGCTTTTTATGAAATGAAATGGCATGATATAGATGTTATGTTTAAATGTTTTGTGATGTGAGGATAGTTCATAGAAGAAGAGAGAATCCAAAAAGGCATAACTAACTATGCAAGGATTGAGGCATGTATGATATTAATAAATGTTATGCATGCATGACATGGCTGGTAAGGAAACTCTACCATGTAAGAGAATGATGCGACTAGTGAGGTAACTCTCCCACGAAGACACGGTTGTTGAGGTAACTCTCCTATGCGATAAAGATAAAGAACCTAAATAGGGATTCCCATGGACTTGATTATCCATATGTGTAATGATATGTTATGTAAATGTTGTATGATGATGAAGTGTCACATAGTTGGAAATGCATTTATGTAAAGGCATGTGAGCATGCATATGGATATAAAATTCCTCACTAAGTTTCCTACAATGAACGCACCCCCCTTCCCTCAGTCCCCTACACATAAGTGTTTTGTAGGTTAATCATGGGATTGATGCCATTAGTTCATGCTTGAGGATAAAGGCTTACGTATCTTATATATGGCTTATGTATCTTATATATGTTAAGGCACTACTTATTTCTCATAGTTGCTTAAGTATTTATGTATTAATATCATCAAGGATTATGTATATAGCATGATTATTGAGTATTTTATATTCTTAGTTATTTGCGTAATATCTTCAAGCATCTTATGACATGTCTAGTAATTGTATTATGTATGTGAGAGTTAATGTTAGTGGTTATGATGTATCATGTAATGAGTTTAATGATTACTGTGCATAATCTAGTGAGATTATATATGAAAGGATTATATTTTAATGATTACAATATGTAATGAGATTAGAAAAATGTAAGTTAAGAATGAATCCCTTGATTCTAAGGGTAGTTTTAGGGAGTTTATTTTATACATATGATCAATGTCATGTAAGAAAATGAAAAGAAAGAATGAGCTAAAAGAAAATAAAGAAATACATGTTTAAAGAAATATTTTTAGATTAACTCCCATTATTTTACTCCTTACAATTCAAGGTGGAATTAATATAATTTTAAGATTTTTAATATCAAAATGACACAAAGAAAGGCATAATGGGCCTTCCTATGAGTTAAAATAGGCTTTACAGGTTCTAGAGGCCGTAAACCTTTTCATTCCCTAGCATCGACATGATTCGAAATTCGGGTCATGACAGTATCAAAGTAATCTTGACCTTCCTTTTACTCATAATCTTTAATTACAAGTCCAACCTTATGCTTATCAATTGAACCACTAGCTCTCATTTTTCTCCTAAAGATCAGCTTATATCCTAATGGTTTGAATCTTAGAGGAAGAACCCTTAGTTTTTAAGTATGATTTTGTATGATGAAATCAGTTTCACTCTTAACGACCTCTTTCTATAAAAGACCTTTTAAAGAGTTCATAGCTTTTTTATAACTTCATGGTTCAGCTTCTACCATATAAGTCAAAAATTTGGACTAAAATTTTTTTTATCTTTGCTCTCTTGTTACACCTCGACTCAATCTTAATAGGTTTAATCTCAACTTTAAGTTCTTCTTCTTAAACTTAATTACTATCTATATTTATAGTCTCATATATTCATTTAGATGAGTTTGCCTCATCTTTAGATCTATATGGAAATGCATGCTTAAACAAACAATGCATTTCTTGATTCCATTATTGTGTTTGTTGGACTAGGTTGGTTAAACCTATATCATAAGTCTCTTTTGATCTTGACAATAGAGATTGATCAGTTTTAATGCTTTGTTTAAGTGTTATTTTGCAAATTATAAGATTTATTTTTATTGGAAGTTGGATGGAATTCAAAATCTCCACCTTTAAGAAGAACATCCAAATTCACGGTCGATATCCCCTAAATCGCGATCACGACGTTAATATAAGGATGGATGGAGATAGGCTAGAGGAATTTGTGGACAAATTCATAGCCATGACTCAGTTTATGAGAGCATTGGTTAATTCACAGAGGAATTCATGGTGGCATTTGAGTCAGAGTCGCGATCACAAATTTCATAGTAACAAATGACGGAACAAAAGCCATAGACACAACATGTCAAGCGTCCAAGGCAACTATTAGAAATCAAAAATCGTAAGGGCGAAGAATTGGTCGCAACTGCGACTCAAGAAAGTGTGTTTTCCTCACCAAATAGAAGAATTCACAATCTTAGTCGTGCCTAAGAGAGAGCTAACTCACAACCGCCACTTTTGAGTGGTTGGTTGAACACAATGGCTATATTTCTTAGACAACCGAAGGATAAAGGACATGTGGACTATTCATTAGACACATAACGGGGTTTTCTACCACAATTTCTAGTTTCTTAGTGCAAATTAGAAATTCGCCACTCCGAAATGAGAGTAGCGACTGCGATTTCCTCCTGACAAGCATTTAATGCAAAATCTGCCTAGCATAACTTAGAGATTTTAGTATAGTTTTTGAGTAATGTCTCTTTGGTAGATGTGGGCTATAAATACTCCACCAAACTGATATAAATGCAAGAGATTTCAATTAATTATAACAAACTCTTGCCAATTTGCTACTCATTCTTTTACTCCTCTTTATGTGTTATTGATTGTTTGTTGTGAGCAATAAACACCTTTGTAAGTAGGCTTAGAGTTAGCTTAGATTCTAAAACTCTTATAAGAGATTGAAGTGTGAACCTATCCAAAACACTTGTGAAAGCTTTTTGTGTGAGCCTAAAAACACAAGTTGTAAGGGTTGTGTGTGAGCCATAAAACACAAGTTGTATAAGTTTGGTGTCAGTTTGAAAACACCAATTTAGTTGAGTGAAATACCTAATTGTGTAAAATTAGGGAGTGGACATAAGGTTTGTTAACACCCAAACCACTATAAACTTCTTGTGTGGACTTCTCTCTTCTCTTTCTTAACTTTCTAAACACCTTAACCTTCTTTTTAATTTTTAATCAGCCACCAATGCAACCCTCATTCTTAGTGCACTAGGCCAACAAGTGGTATCAGAGCCAAGTCTCACTCCAAAGCTTAATTTTGTGAGTAAAGATTATGGCACAAGAAGGAATCCACACTCACTTCAAGCCATATTTTGATTGAGCATATTATACTTATTGAAAGTAGAGGATGGAAATATACTTAGATAGTGATGTGGTAGACCTCTGGGATATTGTTGCAAAAGAGTGGAAGCCACCTACCAAAGTGGTGGATGGAAGTGAAGAGTTCATCCTTAGAGAGGAGTGGGTTGAAGCTCATAGGAGATCCAATGGTAGAAATAAAAGAGTCATGGCAATCCTTCTAAGTTCTCTCTCAAGAGAAGAAATTGGAAGGGTCCAACATTGCTTTACTACTCACGGTATTTGGAAGGCCTTAGAGAACTATCATGAGGGCACTATCTTGGTGAAATCTAGCCAACTTAAGATGTATGTGATGGAGTGGGTGTTATTTATGATGAAGAAGGAAGAAAGCAACACAAACATGACAAATAGACTCCTTGCAATCATCATCAACATGAAAAAGTTTGGGAGAGTTCTCACCAATCATGAGGTAAAAAAATTCTAAAATTTCTACCTTTTAAAAAATTTGGTGAAAGAGTATGTAGTATACAAGAGTCCAACCCGGAGATATGAAAGGTGCTAACAAATGTTCTAATAGGCAAACTCTTGACTCATGAGTTGGCCTTGAAGAAGGATGAAGAAATGAAGAGAATGAAAGGTCAAGGAGAGAAATCTGAAAAACCAGAAAGGAGGACCTTGGCACTCAAGTCCTCATCAAAGAAAAAGGAAATAGAAGTAGCCTCAAGTGAAGAGGAAAGTGACAAAGAAGAGGAGGAGCTTGCAATGCTTTCAATAACAACCAAGGAGCTTATTAGAAGAAGGAAAAAAAGAAGAAACTTCAAGAAAACAACTCTAACTCCAACTCCCAAAGAAAGATCAAATGATGTCACTTGCTATGAATGTAGCAAGTAGGGCCATATCAAATATGACTGCCCCAAGTTGAACAAGAAAAAGAAGGGGAAAAAGAAAAAAGAAAAAGTTTCAAAGCCACTTGGAATGATAGCTCAAGTGAAGAAGATGAAGAGGAAGAGGTTGCAAGCCTATGCTTCATGGCTCAAGAGGAATCATCTAATGAGATAAGCTCTTTACCTCACTCTTATTATGAATTTGATGAATTAGATGATGTGGATGATGAGCTTTTAGAAGCTTTCACCATGAACTGTGATAAATATAAGTTACAAATGAAAACTTACAAGAAGAAGTGTACTAAATAAGATGATGAATTCAAATCCCTAAATAGTCTTGTAAGTGAATTGAAGGCTTCAAATGAAGAACTCAAGAAGTCTATGAAAAGTCTAACCAAGTCATCTTCATCTCTAACTTCATTAAGAAAAGAAAATGAATCCTTAAAAGGTGAAGTCATTGAGCTTAGAAACTCTATTTCGAAGTTCCACATGAATAAAGAAGCTTTGGATACATTTTGTATCACAAAGACCTCCCTTAGTTACACATGGTCTAGGCTTTGATAGAGCCCCTTTTTCTACACCTTCACTCACAACATTCATCAAGGCCTCAAAACCACAAACTTCAAATATAGAGGTTATTAGAAAGAAAAGTTCTCACAACACTAAGCCACCATTGCCTAAGGGCAAAGAAAAAGTGCAACAAGGCCCAATACTTATTTCTAAGAAGGCTAATCATGCATACATGTACAATAAAAAGCATGTTAATTCAAATGCATATAAAAAATTTACTCCTACACCTATACATACATGTTCATGCTCACACATATATCATATTGGCATGAGGAAATCTTGCACTCATACCGAGGCAATACATAGGAGAAAGACACATAGGTCTAAACTCCAATGCCACTATTGCATGAAGTGTGGACACATAAATGTTTATTGCTATATCAGAAAGGCATACCTCAAGTTTGAGGATCCTTCAAAACCTAATCCCCTAGGACCCAAGTATGTTTGGGTACTAAAGCAAACATGATTAACTTGTGTTGTGTAAGAGTGTTTGGCAGCCACCAATGAAGCAAATGATCGGCATGTGGATAGCAGATGCTCAAAGCACATGACGGGCAAAAGCGGATGCTCAAAGCACATGACAGGCAATAAAACGCTATTAAGGGTCTTAAAGGAAAAGGAGGGTGGCAATGTCACATTTGGAAACAATTCCAAGGGTAAGTCAATTGACATTGAGACCATTGGCAAGAATGGTTATTTTTTAATTAATGATGTTTTAATCGTTAATGGCTTACAACATAACTTACTTAGTGTAAGTCAATTATTTGACAAAGGTAATAAAGTCACCTTTGACCTTAGAGAATGTCGAGTTACCACTTTAGTGGATAAAAAGGTAGTTTTCAGTGGTGAAAGGAAAGGCAATACCTACCTAATTAACTTAGACAATTTGGCTAACCAATCCTTTAATTGTCTTATGTCTCTTAGTAATGAAGCTTGGCTACGTCATAAAAGACTTGGACATGCTAGCATGAAGCTCTTACAAAGCTTATCAAAAGGAAAGCTAGTGGAAGGTCTTCCCAAGCTAAGGTTCTCTAGAGACAAGACATGTGGTCCTTTCCAAAAGGCAAAGCAACATTAATCGTCTTTCAAATCAAAGAATATTATAAGTACATCTACTTCAATGAATTCATATGGACTTAATAGAACCTATTAGGAGTGCTAATTTAAGCGAAAAATATTATGTACTAGTCCCAGCTGATGATTACTCTAGGTTTATTTGGGTTTCCTTTCTAGCTCATAAGCATGATACTTTTGAAGCTTTTAAAAGTTTTGCAAAAAAGATTCAAAATGAAAAGGGTTACTTCATTTCTTCCATAAGAAGTGACCATGGAAATGAATTTCAAAATGAGTCTTTTCAATCTTATTGCTTAGAGAATGGGATTTTCCATAACTTTTCAACTCCTAAAACACTACAACAAAATAGTGTTATAGAGAGCAAAAATAAGACACTAGTAGAGTGGCTAGAACAATGCTCAATGAGTATTCATTGCCAAATTACTTGTGGGTTGAAGCTATCAAAACTTTGTGTTATATTGCAAATTGAGTTTTCAAAAGACCCATTCTTAGTAAAACTTCTTATGAGCTATGGAATGGTAGAAAACCTAAGTTAGCATACCTAAGAGTTTTTTTATGTAAGTGTTATATCCTGAACACCAAGGATAACTTTGGGAAATTTGATTCAAAAACTAATGAAGACATTTTCTTAGGTTATTCCACCACTAGCAAAGCCTATAGGATTTTTAATAAAAGTTCAATGGTTGTTAAAGAGTCTATGAATATTGTGTTTAATGAATCTAACAAGCTTAATCTTGGGAAAGATTCTTTTGTTGATAATCTTATAGATGATTTTGAAAAATTGGATTTAGAGTATACTACAAGAGAAAAGGATGAGGACCATGATAAAAGCAAATCATCAAGATAAGATAAAGATCCTCAACATCAACAAGTGGAATCACCAAACTAAGATCTTCCCAAAGACTGGAGATTTTCTAAGCTTCACCTCAAAGACCTAATCATTGGTGATACTTCAAAGGGTGTAAATACTAGATCTCAACTCAATATTTTAGATAATAATCTTGCATTTTTTTTTTCAATTTGAGAGAAACAATTTATGGGAACTTGTTCTTAGGCCTAAGGAACACCCAATTGTATGTTGCAAATGGGTGTTTAGGAATAAGTTAGATGAGCAACAATTCATCACTAGAAATAAGGCTAGATTAGTTGCCAAAGGTTACAATTAAAAGGAAGACATTGACTATGATAAAACATATGCCCCCATAGTCAGGTTAGAGGCCATTAGGATTCTTTTGGCATATACATGTCACATGAATTTCAAACTACTTCAAATGATGTCAAAAATGTTTTTTCTAAATGGTGTTATTGAGGAGGACGTTTATGTTGAACAACCTCATGGTTTTGAATCACATACCTTTCCAAATTATGTTTTTAAATTGAATATATGGTTTGAAACAAGCTCCAAAAGCTTGGTATGAAAGGCTAAGTTCTTTTCTTTTACAAAATGATTTTAAAAATGGGAAGGTTGACACAACTTTGTTTGTCAAATGCATAATCATGATACACTAAGAGTGCAAATTATGTTGATGATATCATTTTTGGTACTACTAATGAATCCCTTTGTGAGGATTTTGCTAAGTCTATGATTAGGGAATTTGAGATGAGCATGATGGGAGAGCTCAAGTTTGTCTTTGGTCTATAAATCAAGCAAACCAAATAAGGGATCTTCATCAACCAAGCCAAATACACAAAGGCCATTCTGAAAAAATTTGACATGAAAGGATGTAAAGTAGCAAAAACACCAACGAGTGATACCATCAAATTGGACAAGGATGAATTGGGTCAGTCGAATAATGAGAAGAGATATCGAGGTATGATTAGTTCTTTACTCTATCTTACCTCTTCTAGACTTGATATAATGTTTAGTGTATACATGTGTGCTAGGTTTCAATCTTGTCCCAAATAATCTCATTTAAATGTTGTTAAAAGGATTTTCAAATATTTACATGGCACAATGGATCTAGGTTTATGGTATCCTAGAGTTTCCTCATTTCGTCTCATAGGTTACTCGGATATGGATTATGCTGGCAGTCTTCTAGATAGAAAGAGCACTTCTAGAACTTGCCAATTCATGGGAGAGTGTTTAGTGTCTTAGTTTAGTAAGAAGTAAGTTTTGGTTGCCTTATCCACCCCCGAAGTTGAATATGTAGCTACGAATTATTGTTACACCTAAGCAGTTCAGATGAAACAACAATTAAAGGATTACGACAAAGTTGTTGATCATATTCCCATCAAATGTGACAACACTGGTGCAATAAATCTTTCCAAAAATCCCATCTAACACTCTAGGAGCACAAATATAGACATTAAGCATCATCTTCTTAGGGATCATGCCTAAAATGGTGATGTTGTGTTAGTATTTATAGACACAAATCATCAACTTATGGACATTTTCACAAAACCTTTCAATGAAGAAAAGATTAACTTCATTAAGAAAGAGTTGTCAATGCTTGATGGAAGCTCCCTAAAGTGAAAAATTAGATCCTTTTGAAATGTTTTTATTTATTGCATTATTCCTTATTGAATGTTTTCCTTATGTGATATATGTGATATTTATCTCTTTGGATGTCTTAATTTTGTGTGCAATTGTGCCTCTCTATGCCAATTTGTGTAAATTATACATCAATATATTATGTGGACCACAGCTTAGATAATCAAGTCTTATCATTTCATAGTTATCTTTTTTGACTTGTAATTCACGGTCACTATTTCTTGGTTCAGGGTTGCGAATCACAGGTACTCATCATTCGGTTGTCAACCATCAATTCACGATCGCAACTTTCAATCCCTACTGCGAATTTGTTCAAATTTTAAATCCTTTGACAGTTGAATGTGTTGTGTCTTGAGATTTTTTATCTGTTACTTACATTTTTCAGAATTAGCAATCGCGACTTGCAGGTTGCAGATACGACTTTGGGCAACTGCCATGCATTTAAGTGATTTAATTGCTAACCGATGGCACTTTTTCATTTAATGCATTTGTGACCATTTTTTATCTTTTTCACCCCTTTCATGGCCTATATAAATCCCTCAAATAGTGTTTCTATTCATTCCTACTAAAAATCTTCATCTCTCTTCTTCCTTACACTTAAAAACCTTCAAATCTTCCTTCATTCGCAAATGGCCCCCAAGAAAGCCTCAAGAATAGAGAAGGGCAAGGCAGTAGCACAGCCTTCTGGACCACCAGCTATACACAAGATGAAAAGGATCACAAAAGAGGAGAAAGATTGATATAAGGCAAATGCCTCCAAGATCATCTTAGTAAACAAAATTCCTTCCACTTTCTTTCTTAAGCCGTTGGGCATCAAAGACGAGATCTACACATTTCTTTCAAACTTGGGATGGAATGAATTTATTTTTCATGACGAGCCCAGATAATAGGAGATCATGCGAGAATTCATGTGTACCGTGACTCTAAGTCGGAGAGTAGAATCTTATGCTGACTAATACGACTTAGTATTTTGAGCCTTTGGGATCCTTTTTTCATCACCTTTGAACAACTTTCTAATATGTTTAATCTTTAAGTTAGAGATGACATTCCGTTCAACATCTCCGCTCTTGATGTCATCTATTCCGAGTTCTGGTCTAAAATTTCCATCGAGACCAAACATGACCCCAAGACTTTACTAGCCGAATACATTAGGACCCTAGCTTTTTGGCTACTTCATCATATCATCTCCTTCTTTGTCAATGCAAGAGAGAATGGTAACGAAAAAGTATCCCAAAAGGATCTTACTTTCCTTTTTTGTCTTATCAAAAATAAATCAATACAAAGTGATTGCTATCTTGTGGATCAATTGATCCACATGAGCACTAAGCCTAAGAGTCAGTTTCTTCTTCCTTCTTATGTCATTGCCATCTACCTATATATCAATGCTCTTAATGAGGAAAATGAAAATTCTTTACTAAGAAGATTCTTCCTTTACAAAATTTTATGGACCTACCCTACCTCATAAATGCAAAAGCCATTTACCCTGATTCTTACACTTACACTTTGGGTGCTTTTGGAGCCAAGAAACTAGAGACCTCTCAAGCCTCCAAAAGAAAAAGGCTCATCATTGAAGAGGGTGCACAACCAGTTCCACCTCCCTAACCAAAACCAAAAGCCAAAATCACTTTTGCCTCTATCAACAGAAAATTGCACAAGATGATGAGGATACTTAAGAGACAATTTCTCCTCTTGTCCCACCTACACAGTGATTTGGTAGACTTATAGGAGAAAGTGTGCTCCTCCTTACCATCTTTCGGACTTTAAGGATTAGGAGGACACATCGGAATAGGAGGACAACCAAGAGGTTGAGGAGGGTGATGAAGTTAAAGGTGGAGGAGAAAATGAAGACATGGGTAATTCTGGAGATGATGATAGCTCCCTTATCCTTTAGTTTGTCTTTAAATTTTATTTTTTTATTTTCTTTTTAAAGTTCTTGACGTAAAGCTATTGATCCCACAGTTTATTAAATAAATAAAATTTTTTGTTTTGCAATTCATTGTCTTAAATGTTATGTGATTGCAACTTATATGTTATCTTTGTTGTTTCACACTCTATGATTACTTTATCTTAATTTATGCACCTTTTTTACTTTTAAAATCTTTACTCTCTTTTTAATCTTACCAAAGGGGGAGAAAATATCATTGAAAGAAAATGAATATTATGCATAAGAAAAGCATAAGTTGCGGGGGAGCAAGTTCTATCTTAGAATTATTTGATCATTGACTAGAATCCTTTGATTATTCTTTGGTTATCTGATCATTAACCATCCCAACTTCACAACTCATGTATTTATCTTTCTTTAAGATCAATCTAAGTTGTCAAAATCAAAAAAAGGGAGATTGTTGGACTGGGTTGGTTAAATCTATGTCATAAGTTTCTTTAATCTTGACAATGGAGATTGATTAGTTTTAATGCTTTGTTTAAGTGTTATTTTGCAGATTATAAGATTTCTTTTCATTGGAAGTTGGATGGAATTCAAAATCTCAATATTTAAGAAGAATGTCCAAATTCGCGGTCGGTATCCCCTAAATCGCAACCGTAACATTGATATAAGGATGGATAGTGCTAGGCCAGAGGAATTTGAGGGTGAATTTGCAGCTGTGACTCAGTCAAAGGGAGCATTGGTTGACTCACAGACAAATTCGTGATGGCATTCGCGTTAGAGTCTCGACTGTGAATTTCATAGTAACAAAATAGGGAACCAAAGCCACAACCACAGTATGCCAAGTGTCCAAAGCAATCATTGAAAATCAAAAATCATGAGGGCGAAGAATTGGTCATGGTCGCAACTCAAGAAGTTGTATTTTCCTTACCAAACAGAAGAATTGGCAGTCTTAGTCATGCCCAAGAGAAAGCTAACTTGTGATCGCGACTTTTGAGTAGTTGGTTGAACACAATGACTATATTTCTTAAATAACCAACGGGTAAAGGACATATGGACTAGTCGTTAGACACAGAATAGGGCTTTCTATCATGATTTTTAGCTTATTAGTGTAAATTGGAAATTTGCAATGGCAAAATGAGAGTAAGGACAACGACTTCCACCTGACAAGCATTTAATGCAAAATCTGCCTAGCACAAATTGGAGATTTTGGGATATTTTTTTAGTAATGTCTCTTTGATGGATGTGGGTTATAAATACTCCACCAAATTGATGTGAATCTAAGAGATTTCAATTAATTGTAACCAAACTCTTGCCAATTTGCTACTCATTCTTTTACTCTTCTTTATGTGTTGTTGATTGTTTAGTGTGAGCAATAAACATCTTTATAAGTAGGTTGAAAGTTAGCCTAGATTTTAAAACTATTGTAAGAGGTTAAAATGTGAGCCTATCCAAAACACTTGTGAAAGGTTTTTGTGTGAGCCTATCCAAAACACTTGTGAAAGGTTTTTGTGTGAGCCTAAAAACACAAGTTGTAAGGGTTTTATGTGAGCCATAAAACATAAGTTGTATAAGATTGGTGTGAGCTTGAAAACACTAGTCTAGTTTAGTGAAATACCTAATTATATAGAATTAGGGAGTGGACGTAGGATTTGTTAACACCCAAACCACTATAAAATTCTTGTGTTGATTTTTCTCTTCTCCTTCTTAACTTTCTAAACACCTTAACCTTCTTTTTAATTTTTAATCAGCCACCAATTCAACCCCCCCCTTCTTGATGCACTAGGCCAATAGTGTTATTACATATGTTTGAGATTCTAGACTTATGCATAAGAAACCAATAAGTTTTACTATTATATGTAAATCCAATGAAGATGTAATAGATTGATTTTAGCCTTATTCTCACCTTCTTTGGCGTTGAAATAGCCACTTTAGCAAGATACCCCTACACTTGTAAATGTTTATAAGAAGACTTTCTTCCTTTCTATGGCTTATATGGGGTCTTATCCGCTTTCTTTTCGAGACCTTATTTAAAAGGCAATTTTTTGACAAAGCACATTCTCCCCATATTTTATTAAGTAACCTAGAACTTATCAACATTACATTCACCAATTATTTTAAGGTGTGATTTTTCCTTTTAGCAACACTATTTGACTAAGGTGAATAAGGTGGAGTGACCATGCATAATTCCATGTCATGCATAGAATTCTCTAATAATGTCTTATACTCACCACCATAATCACTTTTTAACACCTTAAACTTTCTATTAAGTTGATCTTCAACTTTTTTCTTATAGAGTTCAAATTTCTCTATATCTTCATCCTTGCTTTTAACCAAATACATATAGCAATATTTGATGCTATCATCAATAAAGGTAATAAAACTTTCACCTTTTGTTTGTATGAACTTCAAATCACACACATCATTATGTATTAAATCAAAAGGTTCATTATTTCTTTTAACTTTTTAAAAAGATGACCTTATTAATTTTGCCTGAATAAAAATTTCACATTTATGTTTGGGATCAATATGAAAATTAGGTATGTGATTCAGGCTAACTAAACTTTTTAAAGAATCATAATTGACATGAATTAGTCTACCATGTTATATATTGAAAGACTTAAGCAAGTAAGCAAAAGAAGTGCTTTCATTCATCCTTTTGATCATAGAAACATTAAACTTAAACAACCCATCAAGTACGTAACACCTTCCCATATACATTTCACCTTTAGACAAAACAACTTTATCTAACTCAATCACCATATTGAATCCATGTTTATTAAGAAGTGAACCAGACACCAAGTTCTTGTAGATTTTTAGCATATACAAAACATGATATAGAGTTAGCTTCTTACCATAAGTCATCTTCAACATCACCTTGCCTTTATCAAGGATCTCAGAAGTGGCAGAATAGCCCATGTATAGCTTCTCTCTAGTTTTAAAGGTAAAGGTAGAAAACATCCTTTTGTTTGAGCAATCATGCTTAGTGGGACTATTTTTTATCCACTATTACCTCAGGTCGGACCCAACTAGATTCGCCTTGAACACCATAACACAAAATTCAAAAACACCTTGGGTAATTTTTTCCACAAGGTTAGCCTCATTGCTTTTCTTCTTTGACAACCTATAATCTATAGATTTGTGACCCATCTTATCATAATTATAGAATTTACCTTGAAATTTCTTCTTGAAAACTCCACCTTTTAGTCTTATCTTAGACTCTTTAATTTTCTTTCTCTTCAAACTTTGTCCATCGAAAAGAATGAACCCTCTTTTATTTGAGTTCTTACTATCTTCTTCAATGTGAAATCTAATAATCAACTCTCCAATGTTCATTTCATTTTGCTAATGTTTTTGGTAATTCTTGAAATCCTTCCATGCGGGGCAACTTTGCAATGATAGAGCTACTTAAAAGGTTTCACTGACGCTCCCTTCAACATGTATCCTATGGAGAATCACCTAGAGCACTTGCACCTAATTCAAAACAAGTTTGGAATCTAGGCAATGGCATTCTCAAATTTGTATTAATAGTCTAAGGATTACCATAATTGTTTGGCAGTCTTTATAGTTCTATAACATTATATAACGAGTCATACAATCAGTTCATAACATAGTTCCTAAATAGAAAGTAGAATAATGCCACATGTCCTATGCAAATCTGACTTGAACATCTTGCTCATCCTGCTTAAAAGTAAGAGCATCCTTAGTCAGGAATTGTGCAAGGTTAAAGGTGGTCAAGTAGAATAACATCTTCTATTACCACCTCTTAAACTTTAAGCCATTGAACTTTTCAAGTTTTTCTTCATGGTTCAATAAAATTGGAACTAGCACTATTGGAATAGATATTTATGTCATAGAGGATGACCCTTAAGTTTCATTAGTAGGAAACATAAAATTTTCAATTTCTGAAAGAATAAAAACTAGATGTTAAAGTTACCAAAATAGCTTATGTTTCTTAAACAAAAGCTCAGAGCAAGGTTAATAATTATTTTAATTTAGTACTTTAAGTCATCTACCATCAAGAATATATATGTATAATCACATATATATTATTCCTTTCTTTTTAGCTTAAGTAATTACCCATGTTCCAAAACTTGTCTAAAGTATAATTTGCTTTTAAGATTGTTAGTAATATAAGGTTATAAGCCTAGACAAAATTTAATATAGATGAACAAGTAAACAAGCATAGTAGCAACTATAGAAAATTATGTTGTCTTTTGGTGCCCTAAAAGGGGAGATTGAATAGGGCAATGACAAGTATAAATAATTAAAATTAAGTGCAAAAAATATGAAGAATCAAGACACAAGATTTACAGAGGTTCAGCACAGCCGACCTGTGCCTTCTCCTCTAGAATCTCTATTAGAGCCTTCACTATCTTGATAGCTCAAGGTGTTCTCAACAACCTTTACACAAATAAGTTTTTGAGCACTTACCTAGTCTTTACAAGTGATAGATTTTTAAGCTATAGCAACTTCTAATAACCATATCACTAAGACTGCTAATCTTAACCCAAAGTAGTTTTCAGATATTACCTTAAACCTTTCATGAGATCTAGTTTTTAAGGTTTCCTAACCTATGGTTTTCGAAAACCAAATACAACACTTTAAGAAGGAGGAAAAAAAACTTTCTCACTCAAGAAACAGAGACACTTAAGCACTTCACTCAAGGTATGCTTGAAGTGGTTAAAAATATGAAGAGAATTTCTATAAAGCTCATACTTCAAACTCTATTTTGAAGATAACTTTTGCAAGCTTTGAAAAATCAACTTCTTTTAATGGCTACACCTCTCTTTGTTCACTTTTTGATTAACAAAAGCTTTCATAATAGAATACTCACTCAATGGAACAATTTTCTTTCTATTTTTGTTGAGATCAGGTCCTTTGGTACCATGAATAAAGAACCAGCCACTAGAGAGAAACATCATTTCACATTGCTCCTCAAAGTAAGTAATGCCCATTAAGACATCCCCACATTCATTGCTAAAGCATCAACCATTTCTGATTTCATACAAACAGGTGGTTGTCAAGCAACATACACTTTTAATGGTCGTTGGCTCTATTAAAATGCCCATTGGGACTAGCTATTCAAGAGAACTTGACTTAAGGTTCCACCTTTGACTTTAATAAATGGTTATTTAACTTTTTCTTTAATGACCATTGGATAAAAATAGTGGTCATCACTTTTACACTTTAATGCCCATTAGAGAAGGTCAATGTTTATTGTTAATTCCCAAAAAGTATGAACTTTATGCTCTATTTTTCAAGATTTACACAAGTCCTTTGATGGTTGTTAGATGGTTTGCAATGCTCGTTGGTGGCACCTTCAACGCCTGTTGAGATATAAATGTCACCCATTGAGGGCTCTAGTGCTTAAAGCTCAAGGTAAAGCATTTGTCTAACCCTTGTTGATGAACTTTCAATGCTCGTTGAATGTTCTCAATGTCTATTGAGATATTGAGTGTGCCTCATTAGGAGGTCCAGAGTCTTTGGCTCAATTTAGAGAGATTTTCCAACACCTATTGAGATGGACCAACACTCATTTTGGGTTTTAGATAGTTTTGTTCAATCTAAGGCACTTTATCTAGTACGTGTTGTACAAGTACAATACCTATTATGAGGGCAAGATCAACGTCCATTATAAAGTTTAATGTGCAAGATCATGTCAAAGTAATTGTCTACCGCCTGTTGGGAATATGGCCAAAACCTGTTGCAAGGTCCAAAAGGCTACACTCAAGTTGAATTGTTTCTCTAACGCTTGTTGTGGTATCTTCAATGCCCATTGATAGCTCTACAATGCCTATTGGATGAAGACAACAATCGTTGGTCTATGAAGCTGAGTTTGTCTTAAGCTTCACTCTCTAACATTTTGAGTTTCCTAACATACTTCCTTCTCCAATCATCATAGCCTAAAAAATTGATCCTTGTAAGTTTTAACACAAAAAACCTAGTAAAGGATTAGCTCTTTGACATGTTTATAATCATCAAAACAAGATTTGGAACCTTGATGTTCAATATTCTCCCACTTTTTGATGATGACAAACAGTCTAACAGAAGCAATATATATATATATATATGCTCAAATCTTAACTCCCCCTTAATCTATTAAGGTCATGCATTGAGTTATCATGTTATCCATTAATTTCTCTCTAAAGAGATCGTTATATGATCATCCTTGGCAAGATTTAACATTTTGCTCCCCCTTAAGATATGTTTATATTATATGCACCATATGCACTATTTTTCTCATGTTAATTATGCTCATATTATGGTATTATTACTCCTCATTTGTCATTATCAAAAAGAAACAAAACATTAAAAAAATAGTTGTAAGGGAAGAGCATATATAAACTAGATATTCATTGCAGGAAAATAGACAACATTACAAAATATATAAATAATATCTTTTACTTTACATTACAAAAGATATGTTGTCCAATCATCAGTTATTTTTGAAAGAAATAAAAAAAAAAAAAAGAATAGTTATACAGATCGCTCATGAAGAGGTGTTTTGGAAGGAGAGGAATGATCTTGAGGTTCTAAGAATGGTTGTGGCTCTTAGAATTGCTCTTGGCTCTTAGGCTCTACTAGCAGTGTTGGTTCCTTAGCTTTTGCTTGTTCTTCATGCACCAGAGGTAGAACAGGTCCATCATGGTGCAGTTGCCATTAGATTGGCCCCTTCCATTAATATTCCAAGTGATGAACCTATGGGCAATCCTTACGGTTGGGCTCTTGATCTTTGAAGTCTTGTTGTTATTGTTGTTATAGTTGTTTTTTTCATTAGTTATGAGTTTCCAAAACTTGTTGACATCCACTTTGAAGGTATGAGGAGGCTCTGTCAAACCAGAGGAGGTAGCATCAAGGCATCTAGCCAAATCATTTAGCTTGATCTTATACTTCTTCCCAAATAGCCTAAACTGGATTGTGCCAGCCTCAACATAGACACCACAGTCACATCCTAACACCTCTAAAGTGGTGAAAAACTCCACAAGTAGTTCCAGAAATGAGGGTTCCCTAACATGGCAGAATAGCTCCCATGCAATGCATATTAATTACTCTTCAACTTGCTCAGTTAAGCCACACCTTCGAAGATCATTCCATTCTAGAAACTTTCCACCACTAAGTTGTCTCTTAAGTAATTTTTGGTCAGGCCAAAAGTTTTTCTTTTTCATCCTTGAGGTAAAATTGTTAGGCTGAAATATCAGTTAAAGGTTTAGAACTAGGTTTGGAGGGATGCTTTGTTTTAGTTGCCTTTCCCTTCCCTTTTGAATCATGATTTTCCTTTCTTCTTCTATTGTGAATCTATGTTTGATGTCTCAGTTGTTCTTTTCTTTTGCTGAGCCAACATTGATGCTAGAATTTCATCAATTTCAGAGCTTAAGCTGATGTAGAAAGGTTGATGGTTTTTCCATACAAGTTGTTTTTATCTTTTGGTTGAGTCAATTTTGAAAGCCATGAGCGAATTAAGAGATGGTGCAAGTAAAATGCAAAAAATTTGTAGTAGAATTTAAGAGAGAGATGAAAAAATATGAGGGTTAAAGAAGAAAGTAAATATATTTTAGGGTTTTAGGTGGGTTTAAATAAAAGTTCAATGAGTTACCTTCTTTAAAAAAAAATATGATTGTTGGAAATATTCAATGGTTGTTGCAAGTAAGGCAACAAATGTTGGACATGACTATTAGCTTAGTCTTCCAAGTGTTCTTTACCCAATGATGGTGATTGATTCGCAACAGTTATTGAAAGCTAACAAAGGTTGTTAGGGACACACAACAATCATTATGACCAATAGAAGCAAAATGAAAAGCACACATGCAACACAATGGTTGTTATGAGATTCACAACGGTCGTTGGCCATGTTTCTCAAAATAAAACTAAGTTTAAAATAAAATTTTCAAAGATGCAACGATTTAAAACTTAATTGATGAATGTTATTGATCGAATTCGATGAAATGATTATGAATTCAACTAATATATGGACAATTTGATTAATATCATACACAATTAAAATATTTAGTTATTAAATCTAAATACTTCATTAATGAAATTTAATTATCATCAAATCATTTGTGGACTCGAGCAGAAACATGATTCAACCAACATTACAAACAACAAAGGTTATAAATGACTAAGAAGGAGATTGAACCTATTTGAAGCTAATCCAAGGTATTTTCATCAATCATACCAAGTTCTCTTTTGATGAATTGCATCCTTTCTTCAAAAAGAGGTTTAGTGAAAATATATAACACTTGATGGTTAGTATCAACAAATTCTAACATAATATCTCCATTATTACCATGATCCCTAAGAAAGTGATGTCTAATGTTTATATGTTTGCTCCTATAATGCTACATGAGATTCTTAGACAAGTTTATAGCATTAGTGTTATCACACTTAATAGCAACTTATTTTACAACAACATTGTAATCAAGAGGTTGTTATTTCATCCATAGGATTTAGGCATAACATAGGTCAGTTGATATATACTCAATTTTAGTAGTTGATAAAGCAATTAAGTTTTACTTTTTGCTACTCTAAGATACTAAACATTAACCAAGTAATCGACATGTGCCTAAAGTGCTCTTTCTATCTAAGGTACACCCAGTAAAATCAGCATCAGAAAATGCATTTAACTCAAATGAAGAACTCTTAGGATGCCAAAGTACTAAGTTAGGGGTACTAATATGATACTTGAGTATGTGTTTCACAGTATGCATGTGAGACTCTTAAGGATTAGATTGATATCTAGCATATAAGCAAACACTAAACATAATATCAAGTCTAAAGACAGTGAGATAGAGTAGACTACCAATCATACCTTTATATAGCCTTTGGTCCACATTCTTACCAAGTTCATGCATGCTTAGATTGATGTTGGTGCTCATAGGAGTTTTATAAGGTTTGTTGTTGTCCATGCCAAATCTTTTGATTAATTCTTTTGCATATTCATCTTAGTTAATGAAATTCCTTCTTTTCCTTGTTTAATTTGTAATCCAACGAAGAATTTGAGTTCTCCCAATATGCTCATTTCAAACTCACTCTTCATTACTTTAAAAAAGTCTTCACATAAGCAAACATTAGTAGCACAAAATATGATATCATCTACATATATTTACATTAACAATATATACCCCTTCTTTTTCTTAAAGAAAAGAGTTGTATCTACCAAATCTTTGGAGAAACGTTTTTCTATAAGAAAGTCACTCAATCTCTCATGCCAAGCTCTTTGAGCTTACTTCATGCCATATAAGCTTTGGTTAGCTTGAACATATGATTAGGAAAGTAATGGCTTTTAAAACTAAGAGGTTGTTCAAAATACATTTCCTCATCAATGTACCCATTCAAAAAAGCACTTTTGGCATCCATTTGATATAACTTGAAATTCATATGAAATGCAAATGCAAGTAGAATTCTAATAGCTTCAAGTCTAGCTACAGGTGCAAAGGTCTCACCAAAGTCAATCCCTTCTTCTTGGTTATAGCCTTTAGCTACTAGCCGAGCCTTATTCCTAACAATGTCTCCATGTTCATCAAGTTTATATGTAAAGACCCATTTGATTATAATAACAAAATGGTTATGAGATCTAGGAACTAAGGTCGACATTTTATTTCTTTTGAATTGGTTGAGTTCTTGTTGCATAGCAAGAACCTAGTGTTCATCTCTAATGGCCTCATTTATGGTCTTATGCTTAATAAGGGATACAAAAGCAAGATTAGTACATGCATTTTTAAAAGATTATATAGTTATCACCCGACTTAATTAATCACCAATTATAAGATCTCTTGGAAAATATTTCTTGAAAATCTAGTCCTTTTCTAGCTAAGTTTGTTCTTCACTATGCGTAGGAGGAGGTGGATCTTCATTTCTTTTATTCCTCATGTCTTGTAGCTTATCCATACTCTTTCCTTCTTTTCCAATGTTTAGCTCACTCATAGGACCTATAAGATCATCAACATCTTCTTCTTTTCTTGAAGAAGGGGATCAAATTCATAAAATACAATATACATAGACTTTTTTTACAATAAATGTTCTCTTGTTGAAGACTCTATACCCTTTGCTAGTGATAGACTATTCAAAGAAAATTCCTTCATTGGACTTAGAGTTAAACTTGCTAAGGTTATCTTTAGTGTTTAAAATAGAACACTTGCAACCAAAAACTTTGAAATATGCAATCTTAGTCTTTCTATTGTTCCACAACTCATAGAGAATTTTCTTCAACAAGGGTCTCACTAAGACTCTATTTAAGACGTAACATGAAGTGTTTAAAACTTCAACCCAAAAGTACTTAGGAAGATTATACTCATTCAATATGGGTCTAGCCTTTTCTTGAAGAATTCTATTCTTCCTTTCTACCACACTATTTTGTTTTGGTGTTCTAGGAGTTGGGAAGTTGAGTGAGATACCATACTCATCACAAAAGCTATGAAATTTAGCATTCTCAAACTCTCCACCATAGTCACTTCTAATGGAAGAGATTTTCAAATCCTTTTGGTTTTGAAATCTTTTAGCAAAGGTCTTAAAAGAATCAAAATAACAATCCTTGTGACAGAGGAATAACACCCAAGTACATTTAGAGTAATCATCTATTATGACAAATGCATAATGCATACCTCTCATGACACATACTCCAGTAGGACCAAATAGATCCATGTGAAGCAATTACAATGGTCTAGAAGAACTTACCTTGTTTTTAGCTTTGAATGAGGATTTAATTTGTTTACCATTTTAACGTGCTTCACAAACTCCTTCCTTTATGAACTTGATTTCAGGTAGACCTTCAACCAAGTTTCTTCTTTTTATCTTTTAGAGAGTTTCATACTTGCATGTTTTAGCCTTATATGTTAGGTTTTACCTTCATCCACTATAGAGACTAAACTCTTCGCATTGTGGTTAGCAAGAGAGTTTAAATCAATCACATAAATATTATGAACACTTCTACCAATGAACAGAGTTTTATTATCACTCAACCTTAATACATAGCATGCTTATGGCTCAAACATAACTCTAAGGCCTTTATCATACAACTAACTTACACTTAACAAGTTATGCTTGAGTCCATTAATAAGCAGTACTTTATCAAAGATAGGTGAGTCATCATCCTTAGCAACTTTACCTATGCCAACAATTTTGGCTTTGTCGTTGTCTCCAAAGGACATATTTCCAAAACCTTCAATCTTCTCCAATTGTGTGAAGAACTTCTTTTCTCCTGTCATGTGTTTTGAACATCCACTGTCAAGATACCACTTTTGCTCTCTAACTTGGGATTTCAAGCACACTTACAAACAAGGAAGATTATGTCTTAGGTACCCAGACCTTTTTGGGTCCTTGGCGGTTAGCTTTTGCCAACTGCTCATTATGCTTTTTAGATTGGCAATGATAGGCAATGTAGCCACATATATCACAATAGAAATAATTACCATCAAAGTGAGCTAATGTTTTACTTCTAGGTGGTACATACATGTAATGTCTCTTAAACATATAACTCCTTTGAACAATGTGTCTAGGAGTATTTTTCATGTGAGGAACTCTCTTGTATTATGTGTGTTTATACCCATAGTTATGCCAATTTTTGTGTCTTTGCACACCTTTCCTATTAGGCTTATAAGAGTGATACGTGTAAGCATCATTTGATCTATGAGTAGTATTTCTCAATCGTGAGTTATTATGTTAAGATTTCTCTCTTGAGCCATTATTAGTGGCATTTCCCTATTTGAAAACTTTTTGCTTCATAACATGGTTAAAAGCATTATTCTCTTTAGCCTTACCAAAGACCGTTTGAGAAGAGGAGAGAGCCATTGAAGTAGTGGCATTATAGCCTAATCTACATTTGAGGGATGAATTTCTTTGAGCCTTAAGGATGGAGTCTAACTTCTCCTTTCCTTTAGTAAACTTGTTGAGATTTTCCTTTAGTTAAAGGTTCTCAAATATGAGAGACTCTATCTCTTTAGCTAAAGTTTCTTAACTTTTAGCACTTTCTTTTAAGAATTTGTTCTCCTTTTGAAGAGAAAAGGTATTGGACTTGAAAGTGTTAATGCTCATAGTGAGTTTAGTAAGCATAGAGTATAACTCTTCTTTAGAGTAGGAATCAAAAGGATTTTCCTCTTTGTCACCATCACTATCACTATCACTATTGGATGAGTGTTCACTTGAGGATTCATTTGGCTATTCCTTAGTTGTCATGAGATAAAGGTTAGTTAGCCCCATTCTAGTTTTATCCTCATCAGGTTCAGAGTCACTAGTATCATCCCAAGTGGCTTTATACACTTCCTTTCCTTTTTTAGAGATGTGTTTTCTGAAAGAAAACTTGCTCTTCTTGATCTTTGGACAATCTGATTTTATGTGCCTTTTCTCATTGCATCTATAGCAGGTGAGTTCACTCTTAGTTCCTCTTTTCTTATGTCTCCTTGCCCTTTTACTCTTTTTATTTACAAGGAACCTCTTTACTTAATTGGTGATGAAGGCAAGCTGCTCATCTTCACTACTATCTTCATCATCACTGGAAGAGGAAGAAGTTAGTGAATAAGAAGGAGAAAGAGTTTCAAAATGTACCTTTTTGGCTTTCAATGCCAAGTCTTTTTTTTTCATTCTTATGCTTTTAGCAAGCTTCTCAAGAGTGATCTCATGAGTCAATGGCTTTCCCATAAGCTCATTAAGTGATAGAGCTTCTAGTTTGTTGGTTTCCTCTATAATTGTCTTCTTAGCTTCCCACTTATATTTGGGAAGTGTTCTCAGAATTTTTACTGCCATATCCTCATTTAAATATGACTTCCTTAAACTTTTGAAAGCACCCATAATGTCTATGAATCTGTTGTACATCTCAGTAATAGTTTCACCATATTGGTATACAAATGATTCATATATGTATGTGTGCATTTGTATCTTTTTCCTTTTTACTTCATTGGTTCCTTCATGTAGAGTTGACAATGTGTCCCATATTTCTTTGGCTGATATTCACATTTGCAATTTAGCAAACTGAGATTTATGGATTACACAGAAGAGAGCATGTATTGCTCGTCTATTCTTGAGGCTTACCTTCTTTTCTTCAACAATCCATTAACTTTTTGGCTTAAGTACTAGAACATCTCCACCTAGCTTTGTTGGAACTTTTCTTCCTTCCTTAACAATGTCCCATAGGTCAATGGTTTCACTTTTAAGGAAGATCTCCATACGATTCTTCTAGTAACCATAATTATCTCCCTTGAAGAATGGATGCCTCTGGATAGATTGTGATTTTTATGACTTGTCATGATCTTTGCTCTGAACACTTAAGTTTTGATGAAAAGACAGGCTCTGATACTAATTGTTATCCCTTGGTGCCCTAGACGGGGGATGAATAGGGCAATGACAAGTATTAACAATTAAAATTAAGTGTGAAAAAGATAAAGAATTAAGACACAAGATTTATAGAGGTACGACATAACCGGCCTACGTCCTTTCCTCTAGTTTCTACACTAGAGCTTTCACTATCTTGATAGCTCAAGGTGCTATCAACAACCATTACACAAGTAAGTTTTCGATCACATACCAAGCCTTTACAAGTGATAGATTTCCAGGCTCTATCAACCTCTAACAAGTAGATCACAAAGACGACTAACCTTAACCCAAAGTAGTTTTTAGGTACTACCTTAAACTTTTCATAAGATCTAGTTTTTAAGGTTTCCCAATCTAAGATTTCCTTATAATATAACACTTTAAGAAAAAGGAAAAAAAAACTTTCTCACTCAAGAAATAGAGACACTTAAGCACTTCATCATGGTATGTTTGATGTGGTTGAGAATGTAAAGCAAATTTATGGAAAACTTATCCTTCAAACTCTGTTTTGAAGATAACTTTTGCAAGCTTTGAAAAATCAACTTTTTTAATGACTAGATCATTCTTTGTTCACCTTTTTTTATTGAGAAAAGCTTTCATAATAGAATACTTGCTTAATGGGATAGTTCTCTTTCTATTTCTATTGAGAACGTGTCTTTTTATACCATGAACAAAGAACTAGCCGTTAAAAAGAAAGCTTTCACTTCATATTACCCCTTAGAGTAAGTAATGCATGTTGAGACATCCCTACACCCATTGTTAAAGCATCGACCATTATTGATTTTATACAAATGGGTGGTTGTCTAATAAAATACACTTTCAACGATCATTGGCTCTATCAAAATGTCCATTAGGACTAGTTGTTAGATACAACTTGACTTAAGGCTCTACCTTTGACTTTAATAAAGGGTTATTTCACCTTTTCTATAATGATCATAAATAAAAATATGGTTGTTACTTTTACACTTCAATGCTTATTAGAGGAGGGTCAATGTCTATTGTTAATTCCTAGAAAATATGAACTTGATTCTCTATTTTTCAAGATATACACAAGTCCTTCAATGGCCATTAGATGGTTTGCAACACCCATTGGTGGCATCTTCAACACTTGTTGAGATATGAATGTCACTCGTTGACTGGTCCAGTGCTTAAAGCTCAAACTAGAGCAATTGTCCAACTGTTGTTGGAGAACTACCAATGCCTATTGAATGTGCTCAATGCCTATTGAGACACTGAGTTTGTCTCGTTGGGAGGCTAAAGTCTTTAGCTCAATTTATAGAGCTTTTGCGACACCTATTGAGATAGACTAATGCCTATTTTGGGTTCTAAATAATTTTGCTCAATCTAAGCACTTTGTCCAAACACTTGTTGTAAAAGTGCAACACCTATTGTAAGGGCAAGATCAACGGCTATTGTGAAGTTTAATGTGCAAGGCCATGTCAGAGCAATTGTCCAAAACCTATTGGGAATATAGACAACACCTATTGGAAGGTCCAAGAGGTTATACTTAAATTGAAGTGTTTCTCCAAAGCCTGTTATGATATCTTCAATGCCCATTAACAAGTCCACAACATCTATTGGATGAAGACAATAACCATTGGTCTGGCAAGTTGAGTTTGCCTTTAGCTTCACTCACTCTAACATTTTGAGTTTTTAAACATACTTTCTTCTACAATCATCATAGTCCAAAAAATTGATATACCTGCAAGTCCTAACATAAATAATTTGGACAAGGATTAGCTCTTTGACATATTTGTAATCATTAAAACAATACTTGGAACCTTGAGGTTCAACAAATTTGTTGGACTACGTTGGTTAACCCAAAGTCTTGAACCTCTTTTGATCTTGACAAAGGAGATTGATCATATCTATTGCTTTATTAAGTGTTGTCTTGTAGAATTAAGTTAAGATTTCAATTGGAAGTTGTAAGGATTGCATAATCTTTAAAAAGGCAAAGTTCATCCAAATTCGTGATCAATAGTCTATAATTTGTGTCCACGACTTAGTTCAAAGACAGAGTGAAACTCGACCAAACTGATTCGCGGGCATCATAGCTGTCGCGACTCATCCAAAGATGGGAGTGTCAAAGTCATAGACAAATTCGAGGTCTGTGTCGCACCTCAGTCGCGACTGCGACTTTCAAAGTGATTGAAGAGGGAACCAAGTCCACAATCATAGCATGCCAAGTGTCCCAAGTATCCGTTGGAGAACGAAATCCACAAGAGCGACATTTTAGGTAGTGACCGCGATTCAAAAAGAAGAAGATTATCTTTCAAATAGAAAATTTTGCGTCCTGAGTGGCGCCTGTACAAAGCATAATCGCGACCATGACTTTTATGGTAGTTAGAAAGCAACGACTATATTTATTAGTGAACCAATGAGGAGATGACATGTGGACTAGCCGTTAGACACAAATGGGATTTTTCGCCGCAATTTTTAGCTCCCGTATGAAAATTTGGATTTCGCGACCACGACTCCTACCTGACATGCAATTAATGCAAAATCTGCCTATCATGTCTTGGAGATTTGTTGAGCTTTAAAGTTTAATGTCTCTTTGGTAGGTATGGGGTATAAATACTCCACCAAATAGTGATAAATTAGACAAATAAAGAATTCATAACTTGTGTTAAAGCTCTCAAACTTTTGCTACTCAATTTCTTTTCTTCTTTATGAGATTGTAATTGTTGGGGGTGAGCATTAAACACCAATTGTAAGAAAGGTTTTAGTGTGAGCCTGTGAAAACACTTAAGAGAGGTTTTAGTGTGA
>CATIWR010159500.1:0-40874 GCA_949677035.1 Omphalea diandra | reverse complement strand
AGGCTGTGGTTGTGGACTTGCTTCCCTCTTGAATTTCTTTGAAATTCGCGGTCGCGACTCAGCCGAGACTTCTACCGCGAATTCATCTGTGTCAATCTGACCTTTCTCTTTTCAAGGATCGCGGCCAAGAATGACACTGCGATTTCGCCTGCTTGATTTCAACATGTCTTAACATGAATCGCGATGGCGAATCTTTAGGTTGCGGTCGCGATTTACATGTTACTTTGGAATTCATCAACTTCTTCATTTCTTCTTTAGGGATTGATTCAATTCTGCAACAACAACACTTATTTGAAATATTAGTGATGATCAATCTACTTTGTCAAGATCAAAAAAGGTTCTAAACCTAGGATTGATTATCCTAGTTCAACACTTTCTTTTTTATTTTAATTATTCTACCTTTTATTTATTTAGTAATAATTTTTTTTTATATATTGTCATTGGATCAATTGGATCGGGTCATAAGTTGACCAATTCGGATAAGTTTTGACCTAACCCATTGGGTTGACCCTCAATCAACCTATCCAATCTGAAAATTTTCAAGTCGTTTTGAGTTTGCCTTGGGTAAGAGTTGAGTTCGATTTGCCTTTTTCGAGTAGGCTCGGGTCAGATAAAAAACTATTGCCTCTACCTGTAAACAAATATTAATAAACCCAAAATTCATTTATAATTTATAGAAGATAAGTTGATTTGTAACGAACTTATAGTTCATCTGTAATGAACCTATAGGTAAGTTTTAATAAATTGATAAATAAATATTAATGAACTTATAGGTAACTTTTAAAGAACTTGTAGGCAAATATCATTGAACATGCAGACAAATACTAATAAATCTATAGTTAATTTTTAATAAATTGTAGGTAAGTTCTAATAAACTTCTAAACAAATAATAATAAATCTGCAGAAAAATACTAATATACTTGTAGTATTTGAGTAATGAACATACATTTTAATAACATATAGGTAAATATTTTGATATTGTCATTTTTTTTGTAAAGTTAAAATTGATAAACACTATAGAATTTATATACTAAATATAAAGTATATTATACTTAATAATAAATTATGGTATTTTTTATTTTTAATTGAATATTTTAATGCAATTTTTTTTTCTTATTATTATATTATTTTTAATTTTTATTTTATATTCTTATAATATATATAACATAAATGAAATATTCATTAGATTAAACGAATTATATATATATATATTGATTTTAACAGAATAAAAATCTCATTTATTAGAAAAAGAAAAAAGATAAGACAAGATAAAAAAATAAAAAAGTATCAAAAGAAAAAAATATATGCCAAAGAGAAAAAGAGGCACATATTTTTTTTTATATAGTATGTGTGATAAACGTCTTATCCATATTATTATACGGACGATATGGACTAGGAGTCTACAATATAACAATCTGTCTTTTCATAGCACTTAGTAAAGATGTCACAAACTTATAATTCATAATTATCACATAACACACATTACGCTTTTCCATAGATAGAGATGGACACATTGATGCAAATTGAAAAAAAATTTAATCAAATTGAACTAGTTTGGTTTTTCAATTCAATTTAAGTATTGATTCTTTTTCTTAAAAAAAAAATCAAGAAGTTTAATTCGATTTGATTTTTAGTAAAAAATTTAGTCTAATCGAACTAAACTAAATTTTTGTAGCCCAAATCAGAATAGGCTAAATCTATATGAAATCAAATCAATATAGTTCAAAGTTATTTGAAATTCATTATTTATATTAAAACTATATAAAATCTATTAAAATATGTTATTTATATCAAAATATTTAAAAATATAATATAAGAACTACTATTTACATTTAAAATTATTGTTTAAAAAATTTGGTTTGCAATTTGTATTTTTGAGAATTTAGTTTTTAATTTTTTTGATTTGATCAATGTGGTTCAATTTTAATTGATTGTCCATCCCTATACACAAACCCTTAAATTGTATTATTTAGTCCATTTTTGCAAATTAACTAAATCGATAATTAATAATCAATGCATAAAAATCTAACATTTTTTCACTTTGATGATATTAATTATCATTTTAATAATTAATAATAATAATTTTAAAATAATACTTAGATTGAATATTAAACTCAAATGCGATCACACAAATTTGCAAAATATATAGTTTAAGGGATAAAGTGATGTTTCAATATATTTTGATCGATATTGAACCATCAATACTAAATCATAGCAGTAGTTATGTCTTTAATTGACATAATATCAATCCATGGTCATAAGTATTGACAATTTGATTATTATAGCAATGTAGCAAGAAAATAGCATATTCATGCTATCTATTTATTATTTCATTATCAATCTTCACTATATTTTCTCTTTTATGTACATGCTTTGAGAATAAGTTAGAAAAATCCATAATATAGCAATAAATTATTTTTTAAAAAAAAAATACAAATGGAAACACACATATTGACCAAAGGATCACATGATAAATTTTAGATGTTAATATTATGGCAATGCCATTATCCGTATAAGTGAATCATAATTCATAATCATAAATATAAATAAACACAAAATACACACATATCACAATAAAATTACTGAAAACATATGTTTGGTTACAAACATAAACTTTCACTATCCAATTACATTAAAGAGAGAGAGAGAGAGAGAGAGAGAGACTCCACAATCCTTATATTATCAGCATGTTTTTTAAATAATATAGGTCTAAGCCTTTTAGTAAAAGATCAACAATCTTTAACTCAACATTAATATACTCAATCTCCATGTTTCCTTTGTTCATTAGATCCCTTACTAAAAGATATTTAATATTTATGTGCTTTAAGACACTTGAATGTTTATTATTGTTTGAAAGAATACTATAACATTATTATCACAATAAATTCAACGTAGTTTAGCAATGGTCCATTACAACTAGTCCTAAAATGAAATTTCTTAATCATATAGATTGCATTGTAGCACCATAATAAGCAACAACCTCAACTAGCACTATAAAGGAAGTAGAAAGTGTTTGTTTAACACTTTTCCATGAAACAACACCACTAATAAAAATAAAGATATCTTGGAGTGGATTTCAAGTCATCCTAACAACTTGCAAAATCTAAGTCTGAATACTCAATTCCATCTAGATTTATAAACTCGGCTATGAACCAACATGCAATCATTTATACATCATAACTACTTTGGTAACCACCAATGATCTAATCTAGGATTAAAAGATATCAACAAAGAACACTAACAATATATGCAACATATGATCTTATGCACACTTAAGCATATGTCAAACTACCAACAACACTAGCAAAGGGAACATTTACTTACGGATTGTTTATCAAGCCCTTTTTTCCTTGCTAAATTTAGTTCCTTTTGTAACAAGAGTATCATCACCTTTATAAGTTTACATATTAAGTAAAGTAAGAACTATTAATATAGGTTTTTTAAGACAGACCTAACAAGTAGTGAGATCAATCACGATGAATTTCAATATC
This sequence comes from Omphalea diandra, assembly GCA_949677035.1. Lineage (NCBI taxonomy): Eukaryota > Viridiplantae > Streptophyta > Magnoliopsida > Malpighiales > Euphorbiaceae > Omphalea > Omphalea diandra. The sequence continues at coordinate 37,383 of CATIWR010159500.1, read as the reverse complement.
TAAGATAAAAGATGTCTCTCCTAAATCTTTCATACCAAAAGCCTTAGCAAGTAATTGCTTAGTCTTATAAAGTAACCCCTTATCACTACTAGCCAATAAAATATCTTCAACATAAAAGAATAAGAAATATAAATTTGCTCCTATTGACATAAAGATTTATAGATTAATCTATTTTATTTTTTTATAAAACCAAGCATTATGACTACATAATCAAATTTAAGATACCACCAATGAGTGTTATCCCAAGATGCCCTAGAAGGAAGGTTGAATAGGGTAGCAAAAAGTTTAAAACTTTTTCAAAAAGTTAGAGAAAGAAACAATACTAAGGTTTATAGAGGTTCGACTTTAAACTAAGTCTCCACGCTCTCTTACAAAACCATTAGAGAATTCCACTAACTTAATAGCTTGGATGTGCTATCAATAACCTTTACAAGTTGTTAGACTAGGTTATTTAAACCTAAGTCAAAGCTCTCATTTGATCTTGACAATATATATTGAAAGTTCTAATGTCTTTTTTAAGTGTTGTATTTACAGTTTATAAGAGTTATCTTTAATAGAATTCAAAATCTCCATCTTTTAGAAGAATTCGCAGTCGGTATCTCCTAGATCGCGACCGCGACATTGTTATAAGAAAGGATGAAGTTGGGTCAGAGAAATTTACGAGCGAATTCATAGAGTGAATCAGTTGAAGAAGCCTTGGTTGAATCACAAACGAATTTGAGGTCTGTGTCACGCCTTAGTCACAACCGCGACGTTCAAAGTGATGGAAGAGGGAACCAAGTTCACAATCATAGCATGCCAAGTTCCTAGGTATCCATTTAAGAACAAAATTTGTGAGAGCAACATTATGGGTAACGACAGTGATTCAAGAAGAAGAAGATTATCTTTCAAATATAAGAATTTGTGTCCTGAGTCGTGCCCTGTACAAATAAGAATCACGACTATGACTTTTGTGAGCAGTTAGAATTCAATGACTATATTTTCCTAATAGACCAATGAGGAGTTGCCATGTGGAATAACCGTTAGACACAAACAGTATTTTTAGTCGTAATTGGAAATTTGCGACCATAAAAGTTAGTAGTGACCGCAACTTCAGTCTGACAATCATTTAATGATGAATTTGCCTAGCACATCTTAGAGATTTGTTTATAGTTTTAGAGTAACATCTCTTTGGTGGATGTGAGCTATAAATACTCTACCAAACTGATGTAAATGCAAGAGAAGAAGAATTGGTGGTGCCAAAACTCTTATAAAATTAACTCTCTACTTTAATTCCTTATTTCTTTGTAAACAGTTTGGTGTGAGCTTTAAACACCTTAGTTAGGTTTGAGAGTTACCCTAGTTGTAAAACTGTTGTATAGGTTTGAGAGTGAGCCTAGTTGTAAAACTCTTGTATAGGTTGAGTATGAGCCTTGAAAAACACTTGTAAGGTTTGGTGTGAGCCTAAAACACTAGGTTGAGTGTGAGCCTTGGAAAACACTTGTAAAGTTTGGTGTGAGCCTAAACACTAAGTTGAGTGTGAGCTTGTAAAACACTAGAGATTGAGTGAAATACCCAATTGGTGAATTGATGAGCGAATATAGGGTTGGTTAATACCTGAACTACTATAAAACTCTTGTGTTCATTCTTCTCCTACCCTTTCTCTAAATCTTTCATTCTTGTGTGCTTCCTTTAAAATCAAAAGTTTAAATTTGCCACCAATTCAACCCCTTCTCCCTTCTTGGTGCACTAGGGCCAACACAAGTGAACTAACATAGTCACCACTTAAGTCGATCCAAAGTGGATTTTGGGGCACCACCTAAAATCCTGAATAAGTAGTTTATGAGCATTACTCAAGCCTAGAGAAGTACTTTGCAAGCACTACTTAAGCCTTTTTTAAGATAGTTTATAGGTACAACCTTATACCTTTGACAATGATTTTGATTTGAGGATTGAAAACTTAACCAAGGAGTATCCTTACATAAGTATAAAAGTATTATAGAAAAATACTCTCAAATTCTATTACAACTTATTAAAAAACTTACACTTTATAAAGAGCTTAAGACAGTAAGATTTCAGTAACGCCTTTTGAAAGCTTGAATTTTGTTCTTCTTCTTCTTTTTCTTGTTCTTCTTCTTCTATTGAAGGATGACTCTATTAAGCACTTGAGAAAGCTTAATCAAATGCTGAATTGGGGAAGCATTTGGATCACTCTTTTTAGCTTGAAAATTACTTGAAAGTATTGCATAATCACTTATAACTCTTTTCTTACTAAATTGCCAATGTCTAGATCTTTATATATGAGAAAAAGAAGAAACTAGCCATTGTAATATGTCAGACTATCTATATAGCCAATGTACTTAACCAACACTCATTAGCAGAATTGAACAGTCATTGTGCTTGATCAATGCTTATTACCATAACATCCATGATTGTTAGTTGCAGACTGACTTTCCTATTATCGATCGTTGGGATGTTCTAATCCTCATTGGTACTAGTTGTAGAATAGTCTTCTATGTAATTATTTTCTTTTTCCTTATGTAACAGTCATTTCTAATTGTCATCAATTTTGGCCCACACTTGCTGAATCTCATTGCCCATTAGTAAGATCTTTTACCACCATTAGCCTAATATACAAAGTTTAATGATTTTCATTGAGATTTTCCCATTATCATAAAAAAGTCTAATGACTTATTAATGTATGATCAATAATTTTTAGTGAAGTATTCCACCATCTTTGGCCCTGAACACAAGGTTTAGCTTATTTTATTGAGTTTTTCTCACTATCATTGGAAAATTATTAATGCCTCATTAGAATGTGATCAACTATAATTGTCCTAGTAGTCCATCTCCTATTGGTGCTCACAGAAAGGTTATCTATTTCTGCTAGGCTTTTTCAATGATCTTTGTGAAACTTAAACATCTGTTAGTTGTCCTCAATGTTTGTGGGTGCATATTTGCTTACTCGTTGACACTTCTAGAAGGTCTCACTAACTCTTTTATTTTTTAAGCATTTTAACACTATTTATTGAAAATACTTCAATGCCCATTGGTGACTTTCAATAGCTATTAATGACACTTCAATAATCAATAAGAATTCTTCCATTATAGTTGATTATGCCTAATCTTTTAATTTTTAATCATTCAACTTCTTTAGCATCTTGAAGTAGGAAACACCCTAGACCTTTTTTGAAATGGTAAGTTGGGGGACCTACAAGATCAAACTTGTAAAACTTGCATAATTGTTTGATCAAAACTTTATTTGTAATTATCAAAACAAGAATCTAAAACCTAGAAGGTTCAATATTCTCTCTCTTTTTTATGATGAAAAACACCCATAGATAAAAATATAAATTGCCAAGTTATGTTAAGTTTTATCTATATAGAGATAATTCTTCTTTTCAACTTAATGACTTAACTCCTTTTTTTTACAATTGTATAATGTTTTTATATTTGCAATGTGAGTGAAGTATTAATGTACCAAGAGTTCTCCCCTTATTAGTTCAATACATTAGTCAATGATTCTTTCATTTTTCCAATATTTGTTTCTTTTCTGTTTTAGTTCCTTATAGTTCTCGCCCCTGTTGTCATTATTAAAAGACATTAAAAGTGCACAAGTATTGAATTCAACCTATTAAATATTAAGAAACTTAAATAAAGAGAGAAAAATTTCATTGATTATATATAAAAAAAGAAAGTTAGACATGTAGTCCATGTTTATCAACAGAAGGAAAAATGAATTAGATAAAGGTGAGGAGTTGGAAGAAGAGTGAGGACTTGAAGGGGTTTTTTGTTTTGGTTGCTACTACTATTATTACTCTTAATGTGGTTATCTTTGTTCTTCCTCGAAATCAAATATAGGGTAAAGGTTTAGACATTTTGCTATATAGTCCAAATTTTTATTAACATCATAGACCTAGATCTTAAGTTGATTAACCTTAGATTGTAGGGAGGTGACCTTAGTTTCCACCTTTCCCATACATTAGTAAGCAAAATTAGTTGGTGAAGCACCTTATCCTTAAATGTGAAAGAGGAAGAGCTACATTGTGGAGGAGCTTCACTTGTTATTCTAATTTTTGTTGATGCCTTTATACTTGCTCTAGCCACATCTTTTAAATGCTCATCGTCCTAATCAATTGTGACATCTCCTTCATTAGTGAGGATAATGAGGCAATAACATTGTCTTTTGAGTATTCCTATGCTTAAAAGTATTTTCTCATTGATTGATTCATTTATAGGTAGCAGTTCGAGATTTATATCTTGGTCTTATAAATCTTCCTTTATTTTTTGGAATAGCTTTGAAAAATTTGGCAATATTTGTGATGTAATAAGCCATCACAAAGGCATTAGTTTTGTCAGCTTATTGCTCTAATTTTCTACTAACGTCTAAGTTGTATCCATGTTGTTCTTATTCACCATGCACCCATAAGAAAAAAGAGGTTTGGGTGGTGCAATTCTTGTTTTATTATCCGTTTTCATTAATATTTCATACTGTGAAATGGTGGGAAATCCTTAAAGCATGACTTTTGATCTTTAAAGCCTTGTTGTTATTGCTATTATTGTTGGTTATACCATTCATAATGGATTTCCAAAACCAATTGAGGCCTATTTTGAAAATAAGTGGTTGTTTTGAATATCCTTTTATTGTCATCTCGAGGAAATTTGCCAAATCCTTAAGGTTCATGTTATACTGCTTCCCAAATATTTGAAATTTAATAGATCCTAGAGTCTTTATCCTATCATAGTCGTCATCAAACAACTTTAAAGTACTTAGAAACTCTATTATGAGATCGAAATAGGCTAGTTCTCTAATATTAGAAAAAAAGTACTAGTTGATACCTTCCATTAGCTCTTCAACCTTGTTGGTAAGTTTATATCTAGCTAAATTATTCTAATCGATGGATTTTCCTCTATTAATTTTGAATTTGGCAATCTTCTTTCCTAATTCAATTTTTGAGTTTTAAGAGACACTTTGGGAGCTTATATTACCTACTGGTTTGTTTTTCCAGTGTGTTCTATTTCTTAGACCTTGGCCTTTCATTTGTCATCAATGCTGGTCATTGGCTTCTTAGGTGTGATGGAGTACAAGAGGGTTCAACTACCTTTTTTTGCTTGACATTTTGAAGAGAGGTAAGGGTTCCCTCAAAACAAAAGCCTAAATCTAGTTATGGATTCTTCATTGTAGGTTTCTTATAGCATTTGGTCTATGGGGTTTTAGTGGCCATTGAGTTTGAGTTTGTGATAGAAGGGGGCCTAAGGAATTTTTAGAGAGATTCAAAAGTGATTTATCAAGATAGATGAGAAAAAAATAATATGAGAATGCTTAAGATAGAGATTTTGAAAGTGAGCTTTAAAAAATAAGGTATAATGACATTATTTATGACACATGAAATATGATTATTGGGCCTATTAATAGGCATTATGTATTCCATAATGACCATTAGACATCCATTAAGCTGGTTCACTACCATTATGTTCACTGATAACCATAGTCCTTTCACAACCGTCATTGAAATCCTTCACAATGATCTTTGATATTTCGTCATGATCTAGCTAACTTGCAACAATCTATCATTGCTTCCAATGATAGTTGGCTATCTAATGGGCACTGTGGGAGTTCCATAATTAAAAGCATTTCAAAAATAGTTTTTAAAGAAAAATTTTCAATTAGATAAAAGTTTTGATTGATCAATCAGGCAACATATATAAGTTGAATCATTAAAGTAGCAGAGACAAAAGAAAAGACTTAGTGTAGCTCTTACATTGTACTTCCATAAATCATTCTTAACTTTCTTTTGATGAATTGCATTATCTTGTCATAAAAAAGCTTAATAAATATATCTGCCAATTGGTGGTTAGTATCAATTAATTCCAAAGCAACATCTCTTATATTAACATGATCTCTTATAAAATTATGTCTAAAGTCTATGTGTTTGCTCTTAGAGTACTGGATGGAGTTATTGGTCAAATAATATATTTGTTCCACCTTTTGGCAATGCATTTAGACATGATCCATCTTTTAGTGACTCATGAGTACCAAGCCCCTTTGTGTATTTCTTTTATGTATCCACTTTTAGTACTATGAATTTACTCGACTTTGTAACATTAGGGTTTAAATATTTATTAGTTTTATAGTTTGTGTGGTATATTATTTTATTTCATCAACTTACTATTTGTATTGTATATTATTTTATTTCATTTAATTATTAGTTATGTGTCGGTATTTGTAATTCTTAATTCATTTCAAACTATTTATAATAGTAATAATAATTACTATTAATTCTTAATAATTTGTTATTATTGTTGTTGTTGTTGTAGGAAAGATGACATATTAAATTATAAACTTTTAAGAATTTCATAAATTAATTTTATATTATTTTTTTAATTTTTTTAAATACATGAATTTAAGTTTTGTAATGAATATAACCTTGGGACATGATATAGAAAATATGAACCAAAAGTATTAATGATGTGGCATCTGAAGTAGAAAGGATTTGATAATGTGGATAAAGTGGTTAAATCATCAAAATGGTTGCATTTTAGCCTTAATAAGTTAGTATTATTTTCAAATGAAATGTAGCCATTTAACATCAAAATAAACTCCATCAAAATGCACATTTATTGATTGATCTCATTCCCACTGAAAGAGAAAGAGAAGGTTCCCTCTACTTTAAGGGGAATTAAAGAAGATACAGGAATAAATAGTGAAACTAGGGTAAGAAGAGCTAAAGGCTAAAAAATTCAATGATTGTTGATGGTAGCTGGTCTGCTGGTTAATAAGCAACAACTATAGGATGAGAGCTAAGCTTGCCAGCCTCCAACCAAGCCAATGCACCATCCTTATACCTTGCCAATGTCACTTCCTTTAATTTGATTTCATGAGGAATAAAGGCACATGCAAGAGAAAAGAAAGCTCCCTATTTGGGAATGTTCATTCATATGATTTGATTTTCAATAGCCAATTGATTTGCAACATCCACAAGGAAGGACATGCTTGTGTAGGAAACATGTTAAGCTTTAAACAACCTAGATCGATGGTAACCCAATAGGGAGGTTCTGAGGGATCTTTACATGAAGGGGTCATATGATTTTTAAAATTTGTTTTGAGTTTCTGCAGTTATATATTTACATGGACACTTTTCTCCTTAATTTTGTTCTTGAGTTATTGAATATCAATTTGTTATTTCAATTTTATTCTGAAATTGCATGCTGAGGATATGTAAATAATAAAAAGTTGGATTGGAAAAATATTAGTGCATTCAAATTGGCAGTTTGGAATTAGATTTTCAATGGTGAAATTGATTTAATAATTTTTCACATTTAAAACAACTAGTAGAGCATTAGATAGTAGCAATAAAATATTTACTAAAATTAACCATTAATTTAAATGTCTATGAAGACTTTTTGATTAAGGATAACATACACATAAAAATGCCAAAAAAATAGAATCAGCTTTCATAAAATAGAAAAGAAAAAGCTCTTTCAATAACAAATGCGTTCTATATTCTCAAACAAACAAAATAATTAAACATTACCACATTACATTCTTAGACAGATGTCATGCTACCTTACACTTGCAAACACAAAGTTTGTTAAGCAAGTATCACATAAGATGGTTAAGGAGTTATTGCAGTATGACATTATCACACTTTTCAACATTGAGATGATACCAAAAGTTAATGAAGGAATAACTTCTTCATTTTTTTTTGCAATCTAGACCCTTTATCTATCTTTCTCTACCAAAGCTCATCTCTATTATGTAGTTAAAATACTTTTGTTACATTCAACATAAATTTAGTTTTAGAGATCTTAAAATATGGAACTCTTGTCCTACTACAGTATAGACCAAATTCTACAATTAACCAAAATGAAACCAAAATAATGCCTAAATCTCAATAACTATGCATTTCTAATTTATAGTTAGTATTTTGAGCCTTTGATCTCTATTTTATCTACATGATAGATGCTTATTTCTCCAATGCATTAAGACATTATTTCTACAGCTGGTTGCTTGAACATGTAGTAGACATAATATGGAAGTTATGATTCCACACAACTTGATTCTTGGTGTTTAGATTGAAGGCAATACCATATGACCCTTTATGACCTATCAAAGCCTTACACACACATACACACACACACACACCACATATTGGAGCAATAAGTATAACCAACATAAGTCATTATATTCTCTACTAATATTTTTCTCTTACACAACATACTATCTTTTTTTTTTCTTAATCCTTTATGCTATAGTTATTATTATAAGTTGTTATGAATTTAATTGAAATCATTATAGGGATATCAATGTGATTATTTTGAATGGCATGAGGAGAGGAGCAATGTTTACAGTGTATCTATTAAATAGAATGAAGAATGAGATAAGGCATTTGAAACAAAAACAACAAAATTGTCGTTGTAATGAAATTTGTGAACTGAGTTTGAAGTTGGAAGTAGTTGAGGCAGCTAAAAAATTCTAGGAGATGTTTTTTAGGCTTTATCAGTTTGGAATGATCTTATGTAATGGGTTTGCTTTGTATAAAACAATATCAAATGATTAGAGACCTCTTTTAATATTAGTAGCAATTTAGTATCTTATCTGTTGTCCTATCATTTGCAATATAAGAATGCAATGAAATGATGTAACAAACCTACTTGTACTATGATCAACTTTGAAATATCAATTTCAAATGAACTTAAATGATGTTATTCATTTATTGGTATTAGTTATTGAATGATGTTTTATAGATTAAATGAATGATGTTATATAGATTAAATGCTCTTAAAATTATGTAGTAACATATATAAGTCTTGTAATTATCCAATATGATATCAATATTTGACATTTAATATTAGCAAATTAACAAATGCCCTAGAAAACATAAATATTCTACACAAAGCATACTGTGCTTGAAATTTTGTATCCAAACTATAAAATGACATAAAGATGGAAGTTAGGACTTATAAAATAACAATTTTAGTCTAGCATATTGTTCCCAAATGTTAACAATAGCCTATAACAAAAATAATCCAATATTCTAAATCCCCTACTGATTGATCACACATAAAATAACATTAAACCCCATATTTAAGCTTCATAATTTTTCATTGCTTCCTAAGGTGAGCATTTGACACAACTAAACATTGGAAAGAAAAGGGTTAACTTCCAGGAGCATTGTTGGCTACCACAAAATCCTTACAGTTTCAGTAACTACAAAAAAATTGCGAATGAATCTTCGATTTTGATTCTGAGGTACCTGTCAAATTGATTGCAAAACATTCCATGTTACATTAACTAGTCAATATGTTTCCTTCGCTAATTAGGTATGAAGACATCACTAACCCTTAAAAACACATTTCCTCCATCTACAACCATCCTTTCCAAGTACCTTTGTAAATGCTCGATTCTGAGGTTGTTCTCTTCTCTTCTACTTGCCTCCACTTGCTCATTATTAAGCTGTTTTATTCGAAAATTTGATGCAACATTCACCTTTCTCCTCCTTCGCCTAGTTACATTCGTCTTGCCTGTGAATGTTTTCCGCTTACTTCTTAAGCCTTCTCCATTTACCCTAACAATTGTGCAATAAAATAAATTTTTGTAATTTGGTATATTTAACATAATAAGCATATAATTATATTAGTAAAAAAAATTATCAAAACTTTTTAGGGTCTATTGAAATTTGGATTATCCTTTTTCTTGTAAGTCCTCTTGTTATGTCCAACTTGAAGACAAATTTAACGTGTCATCTTCGTACCTGTTATAGGTAATTTTTGATGATTTTGAACCTTTCATATTTAGTCCTTGGCTTAAACTTTCTAGGTCAACTAGGTTGCACCCTAAAAGGAGGCGAGACCATAGGTGGACTCGTTACTTCAAGCCACATGTCTGAGCCGTTAATTGGTGGAAGTCCAAATCTTTCGTGACTAGAAAGACAATTACTAGCATAATAAAATTTATTAATGAAGTCTATTAGATCCCTCTTCATGTAATGTATAGTTGTACATGCATGCACACATGGGATGCTAGTTAAGGTCCACCATCTAAAAGAGCAACTTTGTATTACTAACTCCATTCTAAAGTGCTGATCAAACATATTCACTTGAAATTTTTTCCTCACCATTGATTTCATAGAACAATAGTTAATGTAATATTGAATCAACTCTAATTTCTTTCTAATTTTAAGTCAAATTTTATCCATCACTTTATACAACAATCTCACTCGTTTCTCCATCATTATCTTTAAGTTTCCCCTAATTGCATTAAGCATATGAATCAATGGCTTCTTTCTTACAATGAATATGTAACCATTGAAGATCTCACAAATGTTATTTTCTATCATATCACTTTTGATGGAAGTTTGAATATATGCCTTACAGAATTATTGAGGACCCTTTGCACATGAAACTCTTCATAGGCATCCATAAAAATAGCTTTAATTTCATTAAGCTTTAGCTTCAAATGAGCTTTATTGGGACATTTAGTTACTTCCCAGAATAAGTTCTTGAATTGCTCTCCTTTAAATCCCCTTTTTTCAGTTAGCCCAAATGTGCCAAGCACAATTTCAATGTTCAACATGTGGAGCAAGGTTGCCAATATAGTTAATGATTCCCTATTGATTTTAATATCAAATATGAGCATAAAGTAATCTAAAAATGTTAAATCTATAAATTATATTAAATTATTAAATAAAAAATAGTTTCAAACCTTTTGTTAGTTACTTATGAAGCTCTATCTCAGACCGTCATGTACATCCAACTTTTCTAATAATATAGTCAAAGAATACTCCCATGATAGTTGATTTTCTCCTTTTACTACAACCCACAGAATGGGCCACATTTAACTATTGTAGTCTTTAGCCATAGCTCCCAATAGAGCACCTCCTATAATTGTTTTGAGATAGATTCCAACAAACCTAATAATCATTCTACAACTCTGAAAAAAATCCCAATCTCAAATTGTTATACCTTATGTACATTCTCATAAAAACATACGTGACATCTTTCTCATTAAATTTTGTTTGTAGGTTAAACCTGCCTTATGGATCAATCCTCTTTTGCATTAAAACATCGGACCTTAATTTAACATACTGTTATTTCATAAAACCCCTTAATCTCATCCATCACTATAACTCTTACTCTATAAAGCTTCATCATATTGCTTATGACAACATATTTATTCAGTATTTCAACTTCCATTTCTGTTATAGACTAGAATAGTTGGGCTTGAATTTCCATATATATTCTTGAGCAAGAAAATCAATCATGCCATTCGTGTTTCTTTGAAACTTGTTATGATTATGTCATCAGCCAAAGCCTTCATTACAAAAGTGGCTTCATGGGACATCATTCTTCCATATAATGTCAACATATAACTACCTTCACAACGTGCATCAAGCTGCTTTTTAGAGCTTTTGACCCCCTTCATATTGTAACCATCCAAAATTGCATTCTTTCTCATAGCCATTTTACATTGGCTTAAATCAAGGAATCTCGTACCTACTTTAAACTTCAGTGTAACGTGATCACAATAAGGGTCATAAATAATCCTAGGCTTCTTTTTCTTCCTTCTAATTATAAAGTCATCTTCATCACTACTTAATGGTATAATAACTTCCTTACCAATATCATTGCACTCCAAAACAAAATTGCTTTCATCATCTTTCGCATGAATATTATCATTCCTACCTCTCTGATGTCAATCATCATGCTTATTTCCATCTTCATTGCCATTGCCATCCTCCTGTTGAAATTGCCTTATGTTGTTCACTACATGTGCAAATTCCTCTTCATCATTATTTAAGATTTTAATATCATAATCACTTATGAAATGATTTTTCATCCCCAAGATTGTAGTCAAAATCCATACTCTCAGTATCTAACCCTAAGCAGTGCAATAAAAGATCTGGGCAATCTTCATTCTCATCATTATTACCTCAGTCACAAATAAATGTTATATTATTTGTACAATTAGTTCAAATTTGATTGGCTTTAAATGCTTCATTGTCTCTTCTTCTTAAAAGCATTATGCATAGACAGTTATTCTTCCATCCCTAACCTAATTCAACATCTTAAAGCATTCAATATCTATTGAAAAGAAAGCGAGTCCATTACTAAAAGAAACCTAGGCTTCAACTATGCTATCTTTGTTATGCTAGAATAACCCAACTCTTTTACATCCTGCCAAAATGAGTGGTAATTGAATGTATCAAGTCCATATATGTCTAAGTATGCTAATTGTCCACTGGCCCACTTCCATTACCTATTTTTATGCATAAAGTTGGCCCTATGATGAAAGAATATAAAGAATGGCTTAATTGACTATATATTTTCTTCAGTCATCTATAAAACACAGTTTTTACAATTATCACTTAATCAATAACTATAAATAATATTACTTCATCTATCAATAAAATCTTTATTTTTAAATGTCCTTATACTTGTCCACTAACTCACAACATAATTATTTAACATAATAAAACATATATAAAGCAACACTAAATTGACGTAATGCAACTAATATGTTTTTCTCCTCTTTCATATTTTCATTTGTATTTGACCCTTCATATTTTTTGAATAGTTAAATCTCTCAACTTTTACACTTTAATTTGGCCTTGCCTTCTCAAGATAAGGCCTAAGCTTAGGCATTCAATTTTATCAAGACTATAAGTTGTTTTCTATTTATCTTGTTTTATTAAGGATTTAAAACATAGCATGTTTGATCCAATGTACACCAGTTTGTTTTCGATGCTTGCACAGTACAACATGGAGGGATGATAATTTAGACTAGATTTGGATTTATTTTGGAAGCTCAACTGAACAATTAAGGTTTATAAAGGGGTCAAATTAAAAAGCAAAATTACACAAGAAAGAGAAGACCTTTAGGATGTTATAATGCAAGTCGAGGACAACAAATAATAAAATGAAAAAGTGCAGGCTTTAGCACAGTCATACCAAAATCTTTTTAGACATCACACAAAAGGTTCTCATTCACATAGCCCTTTAGTTGAATAGCAAGTTATAATAAAAAAGAATGATTGATTAAATTTTATTACTCAAAACTAAATAATAAACATTACAAGCATGGGAAACATAAGCTCGAATTAATCTTAAGCATTAGAAAAGCATTAATGCATCGCCTCTATTTTAGAAAATTTGAGACACCATAATAAGATGGTATCTAAGTTACAATGATTCTACACATGATACACTTCTTTTTGTGGTGTGTAAATTAACAAATAAAAGGAAAACTAAGGAGATATAATAATAATTAAACAAATATGAAAGACATAATCTACTATTAGCAAAGAATAGAATTTAAAATCTAAATTAAAGCTGGAACGCATAAGTTACTCACAAAGTAATAGTGATCACAATCACTCTTGAAAAATTTGAGCCATTACGAACTCAAATGATATTTGATGGATCCACCCTAAAGCAATAAAAAGAAAGATAGCTTGTGCGGAGCAAACACTATAAATGTTGCTTAACAATGTATTTAAATTCTATAATAAAAGAAAAACTATAACCATCAAATTCTTACTTGTCCAAGCAATGAAGCAGTATAAGCACTAGTATGAACAAGAAGACCTTCTTTGCCTAAAGTGAGATCACTTCCTATAAAACTAATGCTTCCGAAATATCTATACAAATTAAAAGAGAACAATATGATTGAAATGCAGACAATCAAGAAAAGTCAAAAAAATAAAATCTATGATAATAAGTGTCATTAAACCTTTCCAATCAAGATTATGAATAATAGATTTCATGAATATTAACTCTTGCATATCCAGTGAATATTATCACTTATATGGATGATAACTATAACAATTTATTGATGAGTAACACTAAGACTAGCTTATTGAGATGTTTAGCTTACCATACAAATAAACCTTAATTTTAGGAATACCAAATCCTGTTAATGCAAATGCAAAATGTGCCACAATATATACATATGAATAGACTAATCAATACATATATTATAACAACAACAAGATATGATTTTTGTATTATAGAAAAGTTAGTGAAATTTTCTAGCCAACAAAATTCTCAATAGTTATATATGGATCATCAAATCCACTCTACTTTGAATGCCATGTCATCAACACTATTGGTTTGTATCTGCCATGTTATGTTTTGAGGTTATTTTTATTAAGAATCTTAAAATTCATATATTTAAATTTTTTTAAAAAAAAGAGTATAGGATTTATTTATGAATTTTGAAAGTTTAGATTTATTATTATTATTATTATTATTAAATAAACAAAATATAAATATAATATTATAAATTATTCAGTTATTTAGCTACCACAAGCTAAATGAACTTTAATTGGTAGTTAAATAGAGACAACAAAAAACAGACTATACTTTGTGGTCTTTAAATATAAACCATATTTTATGGTCTGGTAGTAGTAATCACTATTGTAATCATTAAGTGGTCTCTAAATGGTTCATTATAGTCTCTCATGCTTAGCATTTAGCAATCACAATATGTGGTCACTAAATAAAGACCACACTACGTGGTTGCTATTTTAGCGATCACATGGTCACCATACTTAGTTAATGACCATATGTTATGGTCGCCAAAGCCTATTTTCCTATAATGGTTATTTTTATCATTTCATTTTTTAATCTAACCTTTGTCATCTCATTTTTTATATGGATTATAAAAGTAGCTCTAAAAGTTATCATCTAAGCAGATGAATTTGTGACTTCTCACTATCAATTCACAAAAACTTTTCAGAAGATCATCATTAAAGGAGTTTAACATACCCATGTTTTGCAATTATGGATCATGGCATTAATGGTTACTTCGTAATTGAGGTTATTGATTTGTACCACTATTTTATTAAATTTGGCAATATTTTCATACAATGATTGCCCTTCTTCACAAACTAGGTTGTATAGGTTAGAGAAGATTTTTATTTGGGAGATAACAAAGATAAACCTAGCTGTAAATAGTTAGGATAGATAAGTGAAGTTTTAAAGTGAATTATAAGTTAGGCCTTAATACCACTTTTGCTTGGATCCTTTAATGGTAGAAGGGAAAATCTTACATAATAAAGCATATGAACAATATAATGTTTGAGCTTAGACCTTATATAGATGATTCGTTGGATTGGTTGAATCATCATACTTGTTGATGTGGGGAAGTTTGAACTTCTTAAGAATAGGCTCACTTCTTACCTTTTCTGCTAAAGAGTTATAACCATAGGTCTGGTAATCTAAAGCAAAGTGTTTTTTACCTTATGCTTTTTTTTTTTTATCATATCCATTATCTTCCTTTGGAGAGCTTTATCATCTAAAAATAGGCCTTCCAAATGAACAACTTGGCTATTAATAGGTTTGTAAAAAGGCTCCTCCATTTCATCAAATATATTATGGCACTGAGTATAGTGCATTTCTTAACCTTTTTCATAGTCCTCTTAAGTTACCAAATAAGGCAACTATGTTTTAGTTTAGTTAGAACGAGCTATGGATAAGGGAATAAAAGGATTTTGGTTCTATATTAAAGTTGATGGAGGATTTGTGCTATAGGTAGTTACTAGGCAAGCATGGACTAAATGGTCTTATGATTATGCACCAGCCATGTTGTTTTGGCCTTACTTTCCTACATTGCTGAGGGAAAGTGATAGGTGGTCCAAACTAGGGGCATCCTTGGGACTTGGCATTCCTGAATCATCTTATGGTAGCCAAGTTTTGAGGTTAATATTAGGGGAAGCCATGGCTGAAGGATGGAGAGTTATCAGTTAATTCATGTTCACCGCACCAATTGATGATACGTATAATATCGAGTTGATTGTTTGGGTCTTTTCAATCAAGAGCTGTGAAATAGGAAAGAGATGAGAATGAAGTTTAACCTTGTGCTAGATATCCACACTAATGGTTAAGTTAGGTTTATTGCCCGAAGGTAAGAGTAACAATATGAGATTGAATGCATGAAATACCTAGTCAATAATTTTTATATAGGAATTTATATGGACTATCCTTGTTAGATGAGGATGAACTATACTTTTTTAAAGTGGATGATGCTTCCTGAAATGTATGATACTTTTTGAAGTGGATGATACTTTTTGAAATGTATGATACTTTTTGAAGTGGATAACAAAAAATGGACTAAGGAGCTGCACATGTGGGTCAAGCTAAATTTGCAATAAACTGCTAGCCCAAACATGTCTAAAATGAATTTATGATAAGCGGGTTTAGCTCATAATGTCAAACAAAGCTTTTGATAAATAGGATAAGCTTAGCCCATATGAGTTATATTAATATCAATAGTCTCCTTTAATACTTCATGAAAAGGTTGAAGTGTAGGATATTCTCTTAAAATAAATAAAAAAAACCTTTAGAGGAAAGGAGAGGGAGTGGTGTTATGGTCAAGGCCTATTAAGATATGGCAGCAAGACTAGCGATTAACTGTCCGACACCTAGATAAGCTCAGCAAAGGCAATAACTAATTAACGGAAAAAAAAAAAAGCAAAAGAAACTACTCACTGATACTGAAAACTTTAAAGGCAAAGCTCCTTTGACCTAAATGCACTGACTATACACACCAACAACATCTTTGTTGTCTCTAATAAGCTTAAACTCGAACAACTTGATTTTGACCCTCTAATGCATAATTTGACCTTCATTTAACCCACATACGATGAGAGTAATTTTGAAACTTAGTTTTGTCTAATATATTTAAATTTTATTTAGCTAATTCTAAATGAAATTATGTTCTGAGATTTGAAAACAAAGTAATATAAGGAATAATTACAATAATCTTTTAAAGTAATTAATGAAAGGTTTTACTAATATGGTGTAAAGAATATTTACTAAAATATAATTATTCACCCTAAACTATATCTAATAAAATGATCTATCAAAATAACTTTGAGATTTAATTAATCTTAAGGAAATTATATTAAGCCATTATTTGCGCAAAAAAGTACTTGAACTACAACAATTTACTAAAATTATGACAACCGACTACTTCAGATATTTGCCTCAACTCGAAGATTATTGGATGAAGGATGAGGTAAATTATTTGGAGGCTCTTAATGAGCATTTAAGTTTATTAATATGGCCCTAAGGTAAATCTTTATGTCTATTATTATTTTTCTTTTTAGGAATCTATCCATTTATAGGAAAGATTATATAGAAATTTCTATAAAATTTAAATTATTTATTAATAAATAACTTAGAGATGAAAACTCCTAGGTTTTAGAGATGAAAACTCTTAGGTTACTTTTAATTTATGTATTTATTTTTTTAGATTGTTCAAAGGAATTTCTAGTAAGATTAGAGAGATTAAAAAAATTATGTCCTTGTTTTTCCCTATCATAGCATGGATTTTGCATTTTGTAATGTACATTATAATTATTACATTATCAAATCTATGTAAAAAATCATCTTTATTTTAACTATTGCAATGAAATGTTTGATGTTTATTCTAATTATGTTTGAAATGAAAGTATAGTGATGTGGAAACACTTTGAAAAAAATAAAAAGAAATAAACTATGTTTTGAGTTCTGAATTGAGGATTCGTTCTCAAAACTTCTAAAATAGTTTAGTGGTAACACGACTGAGGATTAATTTATTGCACCAAAAAAACTATAAAAATTAATTAA
This sequence comes from Omphalea diandra, assembly GCA_949677035.1. Taxonomy (NCBI): domain Eukaryota; kingdom Viridiplantae; phylum Streptophyta; class Magnoliopsida; order Malpighiales; family Euphorbiaceae; genus Omphalea; species Omphalea diandra. The sequence continues at coordinate 19,791 of CATIWR010159500.1, read as the reverse complement.
TAATAACATATGTGATTTCATTGATTATTTCTTATTATGTATGATTTAATTGATTAATTATTCTTGCAATACCATCGAATATTATTTGATAATTTTCAATTTTATATATATACATACAATGTTGCCTAAAATATGTATGCTAATGTTTTTATTATTTTCTTACGTGGTTTGATGCAAATTACAATTAAGTTAGAATAGTTTAAAACAAGAATTTAGAATTTTTTTAATGAAAAACTTTTAACAAATGAACACAATCATAGCACCTCATAGATGTTATGGGCAATTCTACAAGGAATTTATTACTATTCACATTAGGAATTTGAGTGACACACCTATGTCTAGTCGATATGGTGGTAATAAGAGTGAACCTATATAAAAAGTTGAATCATGATATATTTCTTCAATATGATTCTTTTAAATTTTAAATAATTATTTTCACTTTTTAAGATACACTCAATACCAAATTTGATTGCTTTATATTTATCCATTAATTAATGTCGATCATGATCTCCAAATTTTATATTATGATATTTTAAAAGTTACACAATAGCTTTGTGGTGCCTTATTAGTAAGAGGAGTCATCAAGTAAATGTCTGTCATGCTTTTTGAGCATTTTATGTATTCGTAAGGATGTAACAATCTTTGAGTATGTTTTGAAATTTTTATTTTCTGAATTTGTGTAAGTCCTTGAAATATGGATTAAGAGATCATCTTTGTGTGTTGAAAACTCGAGTTATCATTTTAGACTTGTATCATTCTAAAAAATTGATGAGATTGAGTGATTAAAACTCCCAAATATAGTGATTGTGATATTCTTATCTTCTTTCATTTCTATGTTTTATTTGAATCTATAATTAAAAAAAATTTCAATTCATTCATTTCTAGACTATACGACAACGAAAAAAATAATAAAAGTGCGAGTATAATGATAAATAAAATAAAAATGCACTGCTATTATTTAATAATATTAAAAAACTTAAATAAAATTATCATTAATATATACATTTGAATTACAACTTCATTTTTCATTATTACATTTTATGAGCAAATATGATATTTAAATAATTATAATTATTTATAAAATGTAACAATAATAATTTAAAATAACAACAAATAAATATTATAAATAACGACACATTGATTAATTTATCTTAGTTTTTTCAGTGAGTCAATCATGATTATATTTTTTTTATTCCTGTTTAATATCTAAAAAAATGTTTTAACATATGGAAATGTTAAACAAGAAACGATATATATATATATATATATATATATATATATATAGGAATTCCAATCTTATTTGACATCCCGCCCAACGTTCACAATTACTAAGGACTAGCACTTGCAATTTTTGCACTGCACCAATCAACGATAATGTACCTCTTTAGTTCATAATGCATAATTTTCATCTGGTAAAAAAATAATAAGATGATATTTGAATATGGATAATTGCAGATACAATAATAATTTTATTTAAAGAATTTTAGATATATATTTTTTTAGTGCACAATTCATTTTATTACACCCGGTATAGGAAAGAACTTTCTAAAATATAATATTAACAAGTGGTTTGTCTACGTATTGCCAGAATTTATTTTAATATTAATTGTATTTTTTACTGAGAAGTGTATTTTTAGTTTTAAATTTATTTACTTGAAATTTTATTTTAAAATTTGCATTTCTTTCCTAATTGATTGGTTGGCAATTTTTGACATAAATAAATCATAGACAAAATCTATACTTTAAAAACTATAGTTGAATGATTTTTTTTTTAAAAAAAATTATTAGCCAGAGTAAATATAATCCCTTATTTGCTTTAAAGTGATTTCTTAACAAATTATCCACAACAACATAATAAAGTATTAATATAAACAATAATCTCAATGAATATATATATATATATATATATTGTAAAATATAGATGAAAATTATTATATTTGTTGTAAAATAAATTAATGCCAAATAAATTCAAGCAAGTTAATGTTATTAACATTACTGTATATCAACTTATTTCTTAAAATAATTTATTAAAAATTAATGAATATAGTTACTAATTTTAACTCTCGTTTGATAAATTTTAACATAATAATTCATCTCTAACCAAACATAATGTTATGAATTATATCTCACAACGAAAAGCGAATCCAAAGAAGAAGAGTATATAAGTCTTAGAGTCTAAGTAACCCATTTTTAACTCTACATGGACCTTAAGTTTATAATCTCCATTCATTATTGTGGGTACAGGAGGCAGTTTTTGATCCTGACTAGAATTTACGATATGAATGTTCGAAAAAATATGATATGATCATGATCCTGACTCTGGGTAAATTTGAAATGACCCAAACTTGAAAAGACTCAAAAATTTTTGAATCAAGTTAGATTGGGTGAAGGCCAATCCGAAAGATCGGGTCAAAACTCACTTTAATAGGTCAACTTGTGACTCTACTCAATTGACCTAATGACAATATAAAAAAAAAATCTTATTACTAAATATATAAAAGATAGAGTAATTAAAATAAAAAAGAAAGATATTTATTCCAAAAAAAATATTTAGGTTATTTAATTTAATTTAAATTTAAATTCAAATTTAAATTTAACTCTGATATATTTATTTAAAATATAATGGAATTTTTATATTTTAATAAATTTATTAATTTTATTGTGTTATTTAGTAACAATAAAATTATTTATTGTGATAAAATAATTTTATAATACTTTTTATATTATTTAATACAGTGATAAATATTATTATAATAATATTACTTCTCCTTATATATGTAATTTGGTAGATACTATATTGTAACAAAATATTATGATGAAAGAATGTATGTCATAATTTATCTTTATGCTCATTTACTATGGCAAAAATTTTTGAGTTAAAAATTTGTGAGCTCAATTATTAAAAATTCAAACATTTTCGCAAGTTTTCAATAGTACCTAAAGTTTTTAATTGAGTAAATTAAACCCCATTTTGATGAATTGGATTTAATTATACCCCAAGTCAAAATCAACATTTAATAAAATATATATTTAGACTAAATTGACTCTTATATTTTTTTTCATTAGTTCAATCAAATTCAAAATTAAGTTTAAATCTTACTAAGAGAATATTTTTATTTTTACTCAATTTAAATATTTTTTCACAAAAATATCTAAATTTTTTTTTTATTTTAGTTCATAAATAAATAATGTTATACTAATTTTATGTTTTAAAATTATAATTTTTATTTTTATGTATTTAAATAAAAAATTAATAAATCCTTAATTTTTATTTTAAGGGTAAATTTTTTGAGAATGTTCATATTCATATCATGTAATTCATTTTTTAAATATTTCCTAAAATTTTTTATTTTAAATAGTTTAAATAATTTATTATTTAAAATATATAAATTAATTTTTTTAAGAAGATAATAAAAGAAATTTTATTTAAATGAGAGATTGAGAAATTTACAAATTATAAATTTAAATTTCAAAATTTAAGATTTTTAAATTTAAATATAAAATTATCAAATAAAAGTATATGATAAATTTAATTAATTAAAAAAAGAGATTAAATTGAATAAAAATAAAAGTATCATCTTAATTCAACTCATGTAATTAATTTTTAAAATATTTTTTAAATGTTTTGAATAAGCGAGAATGAAAGAATTTTTTTTTAAATGAGAAATTGAGAAATTTATAAATTATAAATTTAAATTTCAAAATTTTTAGATTTTTTAAATTTAAATATAAAATTATCAAATAAAAGTATATAATAAATTTATTTAATTAAAAAAATGATATTAAATTGAATAAAAATAAAAACATCATCTTAGTGAAGTTCATGTAATTGATTCTTTAAATACATCCTAAAGTTTTTTAAAAGATTAAATAATTTATTATTTAAAATGTAAAAATTATATTTTTAAGGAGAGATTCAGAGAACATTTTTTTAAATGGTGTATTGAGATTTTTTATAAATTATAAATTTAGAAATTTAAATATTTAAAATTTTCATATAAAAGTATGTAAGAAATTTATTTAATCAAAAAATTAAATTTAATATAAACTAAAAGAATCATTTTAATTAAGTTCATGTAAATAATTTTTTAAATATTTTATTTAAATAGGTTAAATAATTATTAATTAAAATACAATAATTAAATTTTTAAGAAAAGATTGAGAGATTTTATGAATTGTAAATTTAAATTTTATTTTTATTTTTTAAATTAAATATAAAATCAAAATTCATCATTAAAAATACTAAATAAATTTAATTAAGCAACAATAAGATTAAATTAAATAAAAATAAAAAATATCATCTTAATTAAACTCATGTGGATGATTTTTTAAATATTTGTAGGAAGGTTTTATTTAAATAGTTTAAAATTTTATCATTTAATATATAAAATTAATTTTTTAAGAAGATTGAGAGAAATTTTTTTAAAAAAAAAATTAGAGATTGAGAGAATTTATTAATTATAAATTTAAATTTTAAAATTTTTAATTTTAATTTTAAATATAAATTTAAAATTCATTATACAGAAGTATATAATAAATTTAATTAAGTAAAAATTGAATAAAATTGAATAAAAATAAAAATAGTATATTAATTAATCCGTAAATTTAATTTTAGGTGTAATTGAACTAATTAACAAAATATAAAGGTTAACTGAGTTTAGATATACTTTACTAAATTCTATTTTTGATTTAGGATATAATTAAAATCAATTTGTCAAATTACAGTGTAATTGACTCAATTAGATGTTTTGGATGCAATTTAAAATCGCACAAATATTTGAATTATGAGTAATTAAACTAAATTTTTATCATAATTTTTTTAATGATTTAATATGTAAAAGAAATTCATCACAATTTTATTTTTTTATAATAATTGTAATAAGTTTGATTTTATCACATATTAAGATAAATCTAATTTGATCACATAAATTTTTATCATAATACACAAAAAAAATTTATAATGAATGATTTTTTATCATTCAACATTATATGTTTGTTTGTAAAGTAATTTAAATGATGATTTATGACTTGAATATAATTTTATGTGGACTTCATTCAATTATGTTCATTATAAATAGTCACTTGCTTAAAAAAATTATATTTAATTTTTTAAGCATTTAAATAAAAATAAAAAATTTTAATTAAATTTTCATTTTATATAAAATCTATCTTACTAAAAATATTTTTTTAAGAAAAATTATTATTTTTCTCCTAACAAATTATAAGAATATATTGTATAAATAATAAAAAATTCAAATGAATATTTTAAAATGATCCAACTCTATTCGAAATATTAATTTTCAAGAGTAAACCTAAACTCAATCCAAAATTCTTTCTAGATTCACGACCTGACAGGTGGCCTAACCCGACCCGATCCATTTGACATCTCTAATTGTGGTTGGAAACTCTACCCAAACTCATTTTTATCCAATTTCTTCTTTTTTTTTTTTAGAATGAAAGGGGCTTGCAAAATGAGATTAATCAATTTCATATCGCAATACTAAAGCTAATCTAGATATCAATGTCTGTTATATCACGATATCAAAGCAAGTTTTGACAGATTCAATTTCAGCTACCTGATGTTTATCTAGATATTTAGTTTCAATGCCCAATTCGATATTGTGATTGTATTAAAATTTCGTTCAAATTTAAGGAAAGAAAACAAGAAATCCAATCAAAATTGTCAGTTGAGGGGAATTCAATTCTGAATTATATCCCACACAGCGTCTGTCATATCATGGTTTTAATTAAGCAGGTTTGATGTAATTTAATTTCAGTCATTCAGTGTTTATTTGATTCAATTTTAGGCATTCAGAGTCCATCTAAAATTTCAGTCCTAATAGCTTAGTTCGATGTTATCACTATATTAAATTTTCATTCAAATTCAGATGGATTAAACTGAAAGTTCAGTTCTAGTTGTTTGGTTCAATTTCAGTGATATATTCTCCATCTGAATTTCTAGTGCTAGTAATTCGTTATGGTATTGCCATTATGTTAAATTTTCATTCAAATTTAGTAGGAGAAACTAAAAATCCAATCTCAAATGCCAGTGTTAGAAATTATATCTCATATCAAAAATTCAAATTCAGGAGAGAAAAACTAGAAGTTCAGTCCCAATTATTACAATTTCGTATTACAGTCTCTAACTAGTTTGATCTAATTTTTAATTTTAGTCATTTTATATCTATTTGGATGTCCAATCTTAATATCTGGACTTGATATTTACCACTGTGTTAAATTTTCATTTCAATTTATGGAGAGGAAACTAGAAGTTCAGTCATAGTATCCATATGGAAAATTTAAATTTAGTAAGAGAAAACTTGATGTCCACCCCAAATTGTTATAATTTAATATCATGGCATGAGAATAGATTTTGCTTGGTTCAATTTCAGTCACTCAGTGTCTTTCATATTATGGTATTAAAGCAAATCTCTGTCATATGGTATTGGAACAGATCTACCTCCTATTTAATTTTAGTTATAATATTTGTCTGGATATTTAGTCCCAATAATTTTAGTCCAATGTTATTGCTATATTCAATTTCTATTCAAATTCTGAAGGAAGAATTTAGACGCTGAATTCTAGATATCATTTGAAAGAGTGTTAAAAATTATATTTCGCTTCAAAAATTTAAATTCCGAGAAAGAAAACTAAAAGCCCAGCTTAAAGAAGAATGTTCTTGAAATAATGATTCTGTTTTGCATTCATTGAACCAAAGAAATATATAAGTAAAAGAAGAAAACTTTACAATCACAAGTAGTTTAGGAAAGAAATTCTAATTAAAATTTTTTTATTAAACTTCCTCATTGGCTAAATGGGGTGACATTGTAGTTTATTATATACGGCTAATACAATTTTCCTTACCATTTATGATGGTTTGAAATTACCTTCAGCTCATTTTTCTTCCCTTAACTGCCCACAGCAACAATCAATCAGAAAAAACATCCAGCAGATTATTGGAAGATTCGTTGCAACCATTGATTGGAAGGATATGAGCCCATTCATTATCTTGACACTCAAGATTGGTTATAACCACCACCATAAACTTGAAAGACATTAAATTAGTTTTATTATTATTACTATTATTATTATTGAAAGATATTAGTATTATCATATTATATTTATACTATTACGTAAAACCTCGAATTTAATTTTTTATTTAAACTTTTATGAAAGTAAATTATGTATTAATGAACTTATGGTGATTAAATTTATGGATGAATACTTGATGATGGATGGTAATTTGAAGATTTTTTTTTTATAGATTCTATTATTTTTCTGAATTTTTAGATAATTTTTTAGAATTTTTAGTAAAATATAAAACTATAATAATTGAATTATATTGACTCAATCACTCAGATTAGTCAAACTAATTAAATCATGAATCAAATACAAGATCAGTTCAATTATCGATTTGATTTTAAAAACATTAATTAAAAGTAAAGATATATAAGTTTTAGGATACAAATAATCAATTAATTAGTGATGCTTAAATTCTAAGTCTATAAATTCAATTATTATGGGTCTAACCTCGACCCAACTCATTCCACTCTATATATAAACCGCCATGTTCTACCAACTTAAAGCTTTTGTCTCCTACATATTTGTGAAATAATACAACTGAGATTCTGATAAATCAAATCTTTACTTTTCGTGAAATTTGATTCTTTTTTAAAATAGAAAAAAATGTGATTGTTGGAATAAAATTATATTTTTATTTAGTTCATGAGAAAATTTTTGCATATTTCCATTTTGTAAAAACTTAATTTTCTGTTAAAAAAGCATTCTATTATTTTCTTTTTCAATTTTATCATCAAAATTTTATTTATTTTTCAAAAGATAAGTGCTTAAAATATGATTCTTTGAATTTATATATTGATTGCAATTTTCATTTTATTTTCAAGAAGCTATTCAAAATGTTCCTTCTAATTTCCCTTCACAAGGAGATGCATGCATAATGTTAGATGATGATATGACTGTTGGACAATGAAATTTCATGGCCAAAAATAACCTAGCCCTTTTCATTATCAACTTGATCATAATTGTCCTAGAAAATTAGTAAATATTTGTTTATTTATTTAATCTTGGATGAATTTGAATTTTCAATTTCAAAATTATGAAAATAATTTTAATATTATTGAATCAAAAGTTAATTAATAAATAAATATTTATTGTATTTCTTTTAATTTAGTTTATACACTAGGTAAATTCAATATATGAATGAATTTCTAATAAGAAAAACTACAATTTCTTTTTTTTTTTTTTTTTTTTTTGTTATGATCTGCTTGTAAGGACATTAAGAACATATTTAATATGTTATTGTTAAATTTTGATTTTGCTTATTAAATGAGTATATTTTTAATTTTAAAATATTTATAAATAGTTTAGTTATATTTTAATTTAATTTAATAATTATTGATCAAAATTTTAAACTAATTTTTTCAAATAAATTTTTTATTTATAAAATTTATATTTTATAATTTATAATGAATTAAAATGATTTAAATTTTTTTAAAATAAAAAATGGGGAGAAGTATGATTGGATGCTGCTTTGGAGCAAAATGAAATCCACGTGTCAACAGTAATCCAAATCACGGCGCCATCGAATCTTCGGTGTTCATTGCATGGATACTATAATTATAGTTATAAATTACAACGATAATATATAATAATAATAATAATAATCTAAACCATGATCTATGTACGGATGGCCTACTCGTTTTTCTCCTTATTTTTGTTGTACTTTTATTTTCTTAAGCTATGACTATATATATTTTCTTGGGAAAAATTTTTTTTTTCTCCTTTAAATTTTTTTAATAATTAAATTGTAAAAGCGAAAAAAATACTTTAATTCAGATTCTTCAAATTAGAGAAATAAATTTCAATTTTTATGTTTCAAATTGTTAATGAATAAATTTTAGTGATATCATAGAAACATCTAAAAAAGATTTATGATCAAAGCAATATTTTTTTTGTTTATTTTTCTCATATATTATGTAGATATTTTCTGCATCATATAGATAATAATTTTTAATAATTTTATTTTGAATCTCTTATATCGAGATCATTTGAAGAATAATACTTTGTATAATCTTATTATCTTTTGATTTAAATTTGTTTTTAATTTGTCTTTACTTAATATGATGGTCTTTTGTATATTAATAAATATTTTGTTTTTTATAGAGATATATTATATTTTCTTATTAAATTTGATATTTTAATGATAATGTCATTTAAAAAAAAAAAATCTGGACCATGAAATTAACATGCTTCATTACCATGTGCAGGATGAATCATTAATGTGTGGCCCACATTGACATGATTAAAAAAAAAATTGAAATGAATAATGAGTATATCCAATGGAATATATATAATGATCCTCATATATTTATTGAAAGAATGCTTGCATCGGTTCTTGTTATTAATTATTTAACCAACAATGCAATAAAAAAAAAACAATTAGGTAAACAGTCAATTCGATTAATTCAATTTGATTTTTTTTATTAAAGTAAATTAAATGTTATATATTTAAAATCGAATCAAACTAAAAATTTTAAAAAAATTAAATTAATTAAATCAAAATTTATATGTCTATAAACCGAACTGAATCAAATCTATAAAAGTTCGATTTGATTTGATTCAATTTAATTAAATTACATATATTTTTAATCTGATTGTATTCAAATTGGTTTAATTTATTAACAGTTTCAATTAATTTATTAATAGGTTCAATTAATTGGTTTATCTAAAAAATTGAATTGAAAATCGAAATTTTTTTAAAATTAAAACTGAACCAATTAAAATATCAAACCGAACCAAATTAACTTGATTCGATCGATTTTTTAGTTCAGTCCGATTTGTGCTCACCCTAACAATAACCCATTGTCATTTCTTTATTTGGGATTATTTAATTATGCATTATGGCTCTTTTTAATTGAATTCTTCTTTTTTTTAAAAAAGAAGTTATGCGATTTTTCTTTAAAATATGATGCAATGTCTCGTAGTCTGCAATATTATAAGAATCCATTTCGATATATGTGAATTTAAAATAATTATAAATTTGAATTTAATTTTTAAATTATAAATTGTAAAAATTAATATAAATATTAAATTCAAATGAACATTTATCTAAATACATCTACAATTAGCTTATTGCCTGTATGTTATGTATAGCATAATATTATGACTATTTCTTTTTTAATTAAAGTGTTGTATGTATAATATCGCATGCAAGTTATATTGTGATTTAGTTGTTACCATACAATTTTGCTGCCAATTTTTTTTCACTATTGAAGATAGAGTTGTGTTTTTTTATTTGAGAAAAATGGACAAGAGGTTAGTGCAATGGTAATAAGAGAAAAGCAAAAATATATAAAAAGAATATATAATTATAAAAGATTAATTATTATAAACTTCTGATATTTATCATGTTTAATTAAGACATTTATCACTTTTTAATATTATATTAAATCATTCATCATGCTCGTCTCGTTACACTAAAAAATCCTTTCAACATTAAAAAAGTATTTTTTAATTAAATTTATATGAACATGAGAATAATTTTTTAGTGTAATGAGGTAAACGTGAGAGATAAATTAAGATAATATTGAAAAATGAAAGACAACTTAGTTAAATATGACCAACATCAAAGGATTTAGAATAATTAAATCAATAAAATATAAAATTCACTTTTTTTATCAAATTCTTTTTGGCTAGTTGGAAAAATGTTATTTTCAACATTGAAAGAACTTTTTAATGTAATAAGGCAAATATAAGAGAAAACTTATTATAATATTAAAAAAATAAGAAACGACTTAATTAAATAGGATAAACGTCAGGTGGTACAAAGTAATTACTTCATTTTAATTAGAAACATAAACATAAGAAGTATTAATAAAAATAGTATTTGAAAATAATAGAAATAAAAGTGAAGTCCAAGGCTCATATATATTTGATCTTCACCATAAGTACTTAAAGTTAAAATGATGTATGTTTTTTATGATACAATAAAAAATAAAATAGATGTCGAACATCATAAAAATTATTTTCCAACGAATTAAATTTGTCAAAAATCGATTATACTGAACTTAATAACCTAAAAACTAGAGAGAAATGTCTTATACTATAGATAAAAAAGAAAGAATAAGTTATATTAAAATTTTAAATCGATTTTGATATGGATCCTTAGATCATTGAAGAAAAAAGGAAAGACCTTTTATATATTCAAGATGGAATGTTTATCTACAATTAATTTTAGTAGTTACAAAATCAATTAATTAAGTAGAAAATAACTATCTAATTTAATTCTTTGTTAATTCAGCAGTCACAAAATCAAATAATTAAGAAAATTAAGCTAAAAATTATAGAATTAATAGATTTAATTATGTTATTATTAAGGTCAATTGGTTAAAAAAAATTAAAATCTTTATGTGTTTGACGATTATATTTAGTTCTTTTAATTTTGATAAATTTAGCTAATTTTACAAAATTTTTGGCAATTATGGTCAATTTGAGATTTTGTCAAAATTAGATGACATGATCTATGATGTGTTGTTCATGTAAGATTGAATTGAAAAACTAATGAAACCCATTGAACACATTATTCTTAGAATTCAATTTTACATGGACGACACTCATCGGCTATGTCATCTAATTTTGACTAAAATTCTAAATTGACCATAATTATTAAGAATTTTGTAAAATTAGCTAAATTTGTTAAAATTTAAAAAATTGAATATAATTGTCAAAACATGCAAAATTTTGAATCTTTATCAATAAGTTTATTATTACTTTAAATTAGATTAAATTTTAATTTTTATAGAATTAACCCAAATTTAATCCTTCTCTTGTTATATGTTAGTAATTTTTCACATAGCATATTTTGAGTATCATTTTTTTTATTCATCCTTATATAATTTCGAGCATACATAATTTTCAATCTTCATTGAGAAGAAAATGAATCTATTTTAACATTTCATAAAAATGAATAGAATTCTACTAAGAACTAAGTCTCAAAATATCACTTCGTCATGATTTTTATAAATCATTTTTCAACAATTCTCTCATAAATAAAATTGATGAAGAAAATAAAATACACAAAAATTTGACCTAGTGATAGAGCTTAACACTCAAAACCTGCATAGGATAATTAGGTGCACCCTTTGGACTATCCATTATGAGAATATATTTACTTTACTAGTTGATAAGTAGATATAATGTCCTTATACTATTCCGTTATTTGTGTAAATGACGATAAACCTCTTGCAAAAATCTTTCTAATATGGTTTATTCTCATTATTTATTTTGGCTATGAACTTTTATTTGGTTTTACAAGAGTTTTTAAAGAATCGAGCGATATACAATTCTTCTTTGAAGTGGAATGCTTCTTTCTCACATAGGTGATTTCTTAATCAAGAGTAACCAACATCACTTATATTTTCTATGCATAAGAATCATTAAAAGCATAACTTAATCTTTCTCCTATGGATATCACTATTTTCATCATAAGAATAGATAGGAAGTTCACCCCCACATTGATTATACTAAGTCTTGATAACTAGATTATCCTTTTGAACCTAAATCATGAGATCTCTTTTCAACTAGGTTAAGTTTCCTTTTTGTTGATTTGTCATTGTTTTATGAGCTTTAGTCTCATTTTCCTTAACGACTTATCAACTAACTATCTATTTAACTATTTGATTAGTGAATATGCAATGTTATCCCTTGATTTCATCAAATTAATGGTCAGAACTCCAATTGACAATAGTTGTCTAATAGTATTATGTCTATGATGTGTAAATGTTTAGACTTTACCATTAAACCTATTAATTTGTGCCTTTTGAACTGCAAACTAACTATTGTAGTGAATAGTAATTAGAGGCATATGACTTTTCTATCTTGGAATATCCTTTAAGAAATGGCATAACTATTTAGCTTCTCCATTGCATTTATCTAAGATTATAAACTAAGATTCCATTATGGATTTACTATTACTATTTATTTAGAGGATTTCTATAATATAGATATATTTAAAGGATTTATATGATATAGTCATCCTTGCTAGTATGAAAATATATCCATTAGTAGACATTGAGTCTTATATCATAAATCTAGTTTGCATCATTATAACCTTTTAGGATTGCATCATTAATACAATTCATATTCATCAGTATAGTACTCTTGTTACCCCCTTCTAATGATCAAATTTTATATTTCTTGTATATCAACTATCCAATCTTATACAACTAAGTACATGAGACTTTCTATTACTCTTGTATATTTCACCTAAAAAGCACTCTCTTCTATTTTTTGATAAACAAAAGTCTAACAATGTTATGGTTAGGCTAGAATCATCTGTATTAAATTTATCAAAAATTTTATCCATATAATGTGTTTGACTTAATATGAGTTCATCTTATATTTTTGTAGATTTTTATTCCCAATATCATATTAACTAATCCCATATCCTTCATATCAAACTCTATAATTCAGCATATTCTTGGTAGATTTGATAATTTATTTATTACTACTAATAATGTGTATATCATCAGTGTAAAGATACGATATAACATAGAAATTACTTGTATGAAATTGCATGTATCCTTGACATATACACATTTATCATGCTTATTGATTTTAAACTCATTTACGAACATAACACTATAAATTTTTTCATGCCACTATTTTGGTACTTGTTTTAAGCCAGATAAAGATTTAACCAATCTACATAACTTCTTTATAATAAAACCCTCAAGTTTTTCTACGCAGATCTTTTCACATTGATTTGATGTACTTCAAGATTACATAATGTTATGATCACAAGTACCATTCTAATGGAGTTTATTCTTATTATAGGAGAATATGTTGCAAAATAATATAGGCCTTCTCTCTATTTGTAACTTTTAATTAAAAGCCTAGCTTTATACTTATCAATTGAATCATCAACTTTTATTTTTCTCTTAAAGATCCATTTGGATCTTAGAGGCTTGCTTCTTGGATGAATATCCACTAGTTTCTTAGTATGTTTCTGCATGATGAAATCAACTTCACTTTTCATGACATCTTTCCATTTTTGAGATTTAGCTTCTAACAAATAGGTAAAGAAATCTAGACCAAAGAAGTTTTTTGTCCTACTTCTTTGGTACATATTGTTTGAGTCTCAACAAACTCAACCTCAACTTTAGGTTTTTTGCCTTAAGTTTGTTCTTGGTCCTAACTATCTTTATTCATAGTCTCAAATGTTCACTTGGACAAATTTGGCCCTTTTATAGAGCTACATGGAAATACATTATCAATGAACAATGAATTCCTTAATTCTATTATCATATATTTGTATATTTTTGTGATTTCAACTCATAAATAAGAAATCCATAAGCATTACTACTACATGCATATTCAATGAAAATGTAGTCAACTGATTTTAGGCCTATTCACACCTTATTAGGTGTAGGAACAACCACCTTAGCAAGACAAGCCTATATTCGTAGATATTTATAGGAAGGTTTTCTACTTTTCTCTAACTCATAGGAGGTCTCAATTGTTCCTTCTAGGTGCCTTTGTTTTTTCTATCTTTCTATAACTTATGTGATGTCTTATTTTCTTTCTTTTAGGGCACCTTTGTTTGAAAGGTAATTTATAGATAAAATAACTTCCACCTTCCCCCTATATGTTAAAAGGTAACTTAGAATTTATTAACATCACATTCATTATTTTCTTTAAGGTATGATTTTTTTAGCAATACCATTTAACTAAGATGAATAAGGTATAGTGACTTTGTGTATAATTCTATGTTATGTATAAAATTCATTAAATATATTTCCATACTCACTACCATTGTCATTTCTCAATACCTTAATCCTTTTATTAAATTGATTTTCAACTTCTTTTTTACACAGTTCAAATTTCTATATTACTTCATCCATGCTTTTAAGCAAATAACAAAATAATATTTTTTTATAGTCATTAATAAATATGACAAATTACATACTACCATCCCTTGTTTGTATGGATTTAAATCACATACATCATTATATGTATTACTATAAGTCGAGTCAAGGGGTTCAATATTTCTTTTGATTATTTGAAAAATGACCTTGTGAATTTTGCCTCAATATAAATTTCACATTTCATATTTATATTTGAATCAATATGAAAATTAGATATATGATCTAAGTTAAGTAACTTCTATAAGGTATCGTAATTGATATGCCTTAGTATACTCCGTCATATATTGAAAGACTCAAACAAGTTAACAGAAGTTATTTCATTCATTCTCTTAACAGTTATTACATTAAGATTAAAAATCCCATTAGTTCATAACACTTTCCAATATACATTTTACTCTTAAACAAAATGAACTATAAGCATCAAATTTTGGACTTCTAGATGAAGAGCCTGATGATGAAAATCAATAAACACATCCCTAAAATGTAAAGGAGAATTGCTAAGGGAAAGAATAAAGGCCTTAGGAAACCTTGAAGGAGCCTAAAATTAAGCCTAAAACTAAAAGCCTAGCACCAAGCCTAAGACTAATGGCTTAAGCTGCTAGCCTAGCCCACCAGGGCTATACAGCCAAAACATAAGGTTGTACAACCCTTTCTTGAGCCCCAACCCTCAGAATCTTCCGGAACTGGTCCCCCCCTTTAACCCTAAATTTGTACATCCCAAAAAAATGGATGTACAACCCATTCTTGACTATATAGGCTGTGTGCAAACCCTAATTCCTAGAGATCCATCTCTCTCTTTATGATTGGATGTGTCCATAGTGCAACCAAAACCATATTAGGCTCTGGTGAATAACCCTCTCATTTGAAGGGAGGAGGAGGCTTGGATAACTATAAAGTTACTTTGCCTAAATCCACTCTCAAACACCCTTCAAACACAAAAACCTTAAACTCTAACTCACCCCAACTCATTTCAAGGTAGCATTAGGCCTTTTCTCTTAATCATTGTGCATTCCCTAAGCATTTTGAAGCATATTAAACTCATGGTGTGCCTTTGAGGGTAATAAATCATCAAAGAAGGCATCTAGGACTCTCATGTTCCACATAATCTCTTTCCCTTATTTTCTTCCCCTCTATTTTTAAAACCCAGAAAATAGGGGTTGTACAGCCTTAATTGTAGGTTGTACAACCCCTCATCTAGGCTATATAACCCAATTAGCCTTGTAAACAATTTTTGCAAATTTTATTTTCTTCTCCCTTTTGAACCTTCCTATTCCAAAACCCTTTTTAAGTTTTCTAATGTTCCAGTAACAAAGTGGGATGAGGAATAACATCCTAGGATTCTCATTCATCTCAAAATGGGACCTTAGTGTGGTTTTAGAGTGATTTTACACATTATTTTCTATGTAATGCTCCATGTTATTTTACTTTTGTTTAGTGATGGTTTTGACTTGATCATTTAAGATAATAACCAAATGAGGAACTTAAGGTTTTAATGACCTTGAGAGTCCCTTTTATAATTGTGTTTGTGCTTGGAATACATAACTAGTGCCTTGGCCTTGTGAGCTATGCCATAGATGCCTAGCTCTTTGTAAGCTACATAAGGGGAGGATTCATCAATCCTAGGATCCTGCATGATGATCTAGCTTTAGGCCATTGAAGATCCTTTATTATGCTTTGCATGTTTATGGTTATCTTGCTCTTCATGATGCATAAACTTGTGCTTAAATGTTTAATATTGTCCATATGATGTGTGGATGTGATATTATGGATTTAAATGCATATCTAGGCACCTTTTGCATGGGAGAGATGGTAATATGTATTATATTCATTCATTGTGCTTTAAGTTTGGTTCGTCTTATGTTTATTCAATTTACTAACTTGCTCTTATTCTTTGGGTGTAGGTGTTCTTACTTGGGCAAGACAATGAACTTGATCTTGATCATTATCTTATATGACTATGAATTATTATGATTAATAGATGTATAAATATGTATGATGCCCCTTATGCCATGTCACATGGCCCTACTCCCCTTTTTAGAATGTTTTGTATGGATGATGAAGTGTATGATGGCCTTTGGTATGATGTATGACCCCTTGCCCCTTTAAGTTGATGGCTTGATTTGTTTAAGTGGATTATGATTAGAAGCATGCCTAGGGGCATTAATCAAACTAATTAATAAATTGATTAAAATATTAAAAAGTGAACCAAAGATACCTAAAGGTCAGATCCTTATATCTAAATAATTTGGGGATGTCTAACCTCTTCTTCAAGTCGTACCCAAATTTTAAACCAAATCTCTGATGGGGTGAAGATGAAATGGACTTTCTTATTGACTTAGATTAGATTCAAATTTTATTTTCCCCAGATTCTTATCCCGATCAAAATTGGGTGGCGACTCCATATTTCCTAGGGATAGTACCAAAGTATTGTTTCGTGTTCAGTCCCTCGAGACCATCATTTTGGACTAAAGGCTTTGAAATTGTGCAAGACCTAAAAAATCCTTTATCAATGCAAACCCATGTCACATCTTATGGTCATTTAGCCTCATCCTCTTGATCCCCTATTGAAAGATAAAAGGATAGAGTCGTAACCAAGATTTCACTTGTTCGAGTGAAATTGAAACCCGAGGCATTCACATAACCTTATATAACTCTAAGGCTATGTAGAATTTATGCTTATTGAGTTACAAACTAAACACTAGGTTCTTACAAATTTTCAACACATATAAGACATTGTTCCAAATATGCTCCTTTATAGATGTCGTCTTTAACACCACCTTACTTATCCCAAGGACTTTAGAAGTGATAAAGTTTCTTGTATATAACATTTTTCCATCATCAATAGGGGTGAAGGTGGAGAATGGACCTTGATTAGAACAAATGCACTTAGTAGCACAAATGTCAATCTACTGTTCCTTCGACTTGAACCAAGTTCACCTTAGGCACCATAACACAAAGGCTAATATTAGACACATTTTAGGTGATGTCATCCATAATTTTACCTTGATTATTAACCTTCTTCTTTGCCAGCTTACAATTTGTAGATTTGTTACCCATTTTGTTTTAATTTGAAATAGTTGCCTTATAATTTCTTCTTGTAACTTCATCTTTTAGCCCTATTTCTTATTAGATTTTTGTTCTTCTTTTTAAAACTTTGTTCGTGCTTGATAATGTTCACCTTAGCCTTGAAAGACTTTTATACAAAGTATAACAATCAATTTCAATGTCCATCTCCTTTTATTTGTACTTAGGGTGGTTCTTGAAATCCTTCCATGTGGAGGGTAGTTTCTTAATAATAGCAACTACTTAGAAGGTTTTACTTAAGGTCATTCCTTTGGCATGAATCTCATACACAATCACTTGAAGCTCTTACACTTAGCTCACCATAGTTTTGAAATCCACCATTTTATAGTAAAAAGATGTTTTAGTATGCATTTTTTGGCACTAGTATCCTTGATTTTACACTTGTAGTCTATAGATTCTCACAATTGTTTGGTAGTCTTCATAGTTTTATACACTTTCTATTGTGAGTTATATCTACATATAGAATCATAATGATGCCAAGTATTATAAGTAACTTTTATACATCTTGCTTGTCCTCTTAAAAGTAAGAGCATCTACCATTACAAAACGTTTAAGTTTCAAAGTGGTCAAGTAGAATAACATTTTGTATTGTTACTAAGCCATTGAACTTTTCAACCTTTTCTCTATGGTTCATTAGAACTAAAACAAAAATTTCTAGGGCAAGCATTTATGATATAGAGGAAGATACTTGGATTCTATTGGTAAAAACCATAATATTTTTTTTATTTTGAAATAAATAGATTTTGCATATTAAAGTCACTAAAGTAATTTTGAATTCAAATAAGAAGCTTACAAGTTTATTTAATAATTATATATGTTATATCAAAAATTTTCTATTGCCTATAATATATATATATGTATAATCATATATATTTTATTCTTCAATTTACAAAATATGTAAAAGAAATTATCTTCTTTTAGTGACCTGTTTATAAATGAAATCTATTTTAAGATTATTAATGTAGTGGTATATAATAAAGATAGAAGTTGAAATACATAAATAAAATATATAATTATTGTTGGACTAGGATGGTTAATCATAAGTCTTAAACCTCTTTTGATCTTGACAAAGGAGATTGATCAATTCTAATGTTTTAATTAAGTGTTGTTTTGCAGTTTTTAGATAGTCTTTAAATTTGAAGTTGGATGAAGTCTATAATCTCTAAAGAAAGCAAAGTGTCCCCTAATTCGTGATCGCAACTTCATAAATCGCAACTGCAAATTGTACCAAATCAGGTTGACAAATTGGACAGATGAATTCGCAGGCCACTTCTTTGCCACGACCAATTCAAAGCAAGGAGAGCCAAAGTCACAGACGAATTTACAGTGTGTGCCACGCCTCAGTCGCGACCCGAATTTGGAAGTAACTCAAGAGGGAATCAAGTTCACAACCACAACATGACAAGTGTCCCAAGTGACCGTTGAAGATAAAAATCACGATTACAACTTGTGGGTAGCGACCGCGAATCATGCAGAATAATATGAACATTTTGACAGATGAATTCGCGTTCTAAGTAGCAGCCTATACAAGGAAAATTGCGATCGCTACTTTTGTGAGCAGGTGAAAGGCAACGACTATATTTTTCTGGTGAAACAATGGAAAGATGACACGTGGACTAGCCTTAGACACAAACGAGGATTTTTGCCATAATTTTTGGCTCTCGTATGGAAAATTGGAAATCGTTCCAGTGAAAAAGTAGTAGCGACCACGAATGACGCCTAACAAGCATTTAATGCAGAATCTTTCTAGCATACTTTGGAG